>JARUPZ010000007.1:12992238-13242594 GCA_031213475.1 Nereocystis luetkeana
GTATCGCCATCGCCGACGCTATAGCGCGTCTCGCGTCGATGCAGGAGGGGGACGTCCGAGCGACCGTGGTCACCGACGACCCTGAGGCTCTAGACGTGAAAAAAGTGGGCACAAGGACGAGCGTTCCCTGCGCAGCGCAGGTGGAAATGCACCTCACTCCAAAGGTGGACGAGGTCGGGGCGGATCGCGTGAGCAAGGTCGTGAACCTGTCGTCCTTCCCCGAGACCCTCACGTCGGCGCTCGAGGCAGCTTCTCACCACCACTGGCTCCTGCGGGGAGCGACCATCACCGTCACATCCGTGGAAAAGGTTGCCATGTTCGTCGCGAGCAATGGGCAAACCTACACGCCCCCAGACCCCAACCGTCAGACCGAGAGTTCCCGATCGCGCATGGATGGGTCTCAGGTCGGCGTGGGAGGGGCGTTTGCCTTTACGGCCTTGGTGGTAGTGGCGATTGGCGTACTAGTTTGGCGAGCTAAGACCTTGGCTCCGGAGTACAAAGAGTATAAACCGGTGCCGCAGCAGGTGGAGATGTCGGTGCGCCACCAGAAATTTAGCAGTTCTAGGTCGGGCAGTAATGTGCTGGAAGGGGCAGAAACGGGGGGGTTCTTTCGAAGAACTGCCCAAACACCGCGCGATGATGAGGATAAGACGAGTACAGGGCCGCCGGAGTGAGTTTTGTCGGCGAGTACTGCTTGCTGCCTCAGCTACAAGGACTTTAGGGCGCCTGTGTTTTTTTTTTAATGCGATACGAGTGTTATTCGTGATGCCCGACATCCCCCCTCCCCTCCCGCTGTGTTTGTTTAGGCAGCTGCGAAAGAGTAGGGTGGGTGGTTGGGTGGTTGGGTAGCTGGGTGGCTGGGTGACTGGGCCCCTGCATGTGTTGACTTTTTATAGAGCGACAGAATCGCAGGTCGCGAGTTCTAGCGTAAAGTAAAATAGAACCACGGCTGGTGACTACTGGTATGCTTCCTGTCTGGACTATTTTTCGTCTTGCTGTTTTTTGGACTGCACCTCGGCGGTGTGCTTTTTTTGATGTTTTGCCTGAAATGGTCTTATTCTGCAGGAAGTCCGAGGGAGTACGACGCACGCGACCTGTGTATGTGAAGTTGAACCCTTCAGAGAGTAGGAATCGTTGCCTTGCTTTTTGCGATTTTTCTGGCGAGTCAGTGGCAGTATCATCGCGGTGCAAGTGTACCATCGCGCTCTTCGATTGCTGCTCGATTCACACGATGCCCTCCCGGAATAGGTTGAAGAGAAAACCAATCAAGAGCTGGACAGGGGCCATTGGGTCAGCGTTGGACCTCGTTTTTTTTGTGAAATACTGGCCATGAAAGTAACCGGGGGGCTTCAAATATTTCCACCGCGAAGCTGTCTCTGAACCGGCAGACCTGCCTCCGATAGAAGCCAAGTCTGTGTAACCTTGTGTATTTTGCCCGGGAAGACGCTGCTCGGTCCGGGCTGCTACGCCATTTGGTTTAAGTAGAATCAACGCTCATCGTGATTTTTTTTTTTTGAGCGTAGTGGGTCGGATGTTTCGCTCGCCGGTATACGCTGAAGCGCAAGAAAATATAGGTAAAAACTAGATCGCTCTTGTTTACTACAGGTACGTTATGGCCACTCCACTCTGGGGTGCGCGTGATGTTGTCGATGCGGGGTTAGCGCTCGTTGCGAAACCCGAGGAGGCGGAACAGAGGCGGTAGATAAGGGACTCTCCTTTGATGTGTACAATAATAGTGTTTGTTTTGGTGGTTTGTTGTTGGTGTTTGTATATCTAATTACACCACGGTATGCTTACACCACGGTATGATATGATGCTTTGAAGTAGTCTCTTCAGGTTCGTGTCTAGGCGTGGTTGACAATGCACCGATGAACTTACAGTAATTGTGGATGCTTAAAAAAATGTGTACTGCATACATACACGGGCCAAGGCTCTTTGAGTGCACGGCCCAATTGAGTGCGTTCCGCGCGCTTGCTCTCTGGTGCCCGTCCAGCAGGCACGGAACTGAAGCACATTCGCACGCTGATTGTGTTGAGACTCCTGTTTGTGGCTTCGTCCCTTGTTGTGTCGTCGAAGAGGAGCTAAGTGGGGTCACACCCACCCATACTGATGATGGAGCAACACTATTAAGGTTAACGAACCGCTTGCGCCACCTGCTGTCTTTGCTACTACGGGGGAGCGATAGTTAATAGGACCTGTGGTACATAAAAACCAATTTATTTAACCTTTTTTACTAACAATCATTTGGTGCTAATGACCCCGTAATACTTTTGGTGCACTGTGGGACGCGTGCTACTATTAATAGAGTGCATTCGCGAAGTTTACACACGTATCAAGGTGGGTTATATATTGTTGAGTGACAGAACGTTTACACGTGACCGTGCGGCCAGGGTTGCTTGAGTAGCTCTGCCAGAGGATGTTGTAGCATCCCTGGCGTCGAAGCGACGGAATCACTGCTTCAGCGCACTGCTGTTGCTGCGATCGGATTGCGTTCATTCTTGGAGCCACAATCCACAACTCCGAAAACCGACCCAAGAGTTGTGCTTACGATCCCGACATGCTTCTATTTCCTATTTTTACGTTTCCAAATCAATTCATTACGTTATTATTCCCCCCTCGCATCAATTATTTTTCCTTTTGCAACCTACTGTAATATGTTGAACTCCTGCTGTCGCCGGCTGTAGCCTCCGTTTTTGACGGAGATGGCTGGCGAACCGCCGGCAGTGCCCATCACCTGTACTCACGCACGGGTGTTGGAAATGGACCGGTCGAAACTCAATGCCGACTAATAATCTCAAATTCTGTAGGCGCCACCTCGAGAATTCGAATGGCGCAACACACGCTCGGTGGGTGCACATGTGTGACATGCGTTGCTGTGCTCGAGAAGTCGGGATACATAGAGTTTGTCGCACCCCCTCCACCGCTGGTGATGATACTTGGCCGAGGTCGACGATATGTGCTAGCTTCGAGGGTTGCAAAAATTGTCGCGATGCTAGTGCTGCTGCTGTCGACCTGAACGGGGGTCGAGAGCCAAGCGAACAACAGGGGTACTCCGGGGTGTGATTTTGATGCTTCACCAAAATCGTTTCCGTTTGAGGGCCTACACCCCAACCGGTAGGGTGGACCGTAACTGGACCAAGTCCGGCGGGAAGGCCTCTATAGCCTCGGTTTTTGTTGGTGGGTGAGCTCGCGCAAGTCCTACGCTACCCGGAAGAGATGACTCTCCCGGGTGGCTATCTCCACCGCACCTGCCCCTCTCGGGGGTCAGGTCTGGCCAACGTGCCCAAGCGCCACAGTAGCAACAGCAGCCTGAGCTGATGTTTCAACGGGAGCCAAGGTTAAATTGACACACGACACGAAACTGGAACGTGGAAGTGCGGTGATTTTTTCCAATCCGCCGGAGGATGAAAAAAAAAAAAAATCCGTTTGCGAGGGTCCAGGCTGAAACCTGGAGAACATACGGCAACATCAACAGCATTCCCAAGACTAAAGAGTCGATCTCTTCGGTTTTCCGTTAGCAGCAAATCCCAGACGAGCAGAAGGAATACCAGACGGAGATCTTGAAGCCGGTATCTGAGGGCGGTATTTGGTTCGGTTATTATTCTATTAATAGACGTCTTTGTTTTCTCCTTTCTGTTTTTTTTTTATCTCGGGGGATATTTAATCTCGGATTCCACGAAGAATTGACTCAAGGGGCTCGACTTTTAGAGCGAATTTCTTGCCGGCTAGCAGTCGGATTCAAGCGCGAGTTGCATCGCTGTGTGCGCAAAGTCCTAGCGGAGGGGATGCCGCGTATCGATTATTTGAGGACCTTTAGCGATCTGGGAGAAGGTATCTTTAGCTTGGTAGGCTGTTCAGGTGTTTTGGTTCCTGTTGGGATCAAGGTACGGGCGAAGACCCAACCCAACCCCTGACTCTAACCCTAACTCTAGCCCTAACCCTAACCCTGACCCTGACCCCAAACCGCAGCCAAAACGGGCCAAAACTCGCCATAAACGCGGCTGCGCCGCAATTGCATCGAACCAGGAAATTTCTCAGTTGCGGACGATGATTCCGAAGTGCAGACCACTCTACCCATTTTTCAAGTCAAAAACATCCCTAAAGATCCCTTCTCCTAGATTGCTAAACCTACTCTTATTTAGTGGCAATGTCGAATAGTTCTTCCTTGGAGAGAAATATACGAATGAATACGAAATGAACAAATCATTTTTTCCAGAATATTTCCAACCGGGTAGAGGCGGGAAAAAAGAAACTGAAAACCAATTCACAACGAACCATTCCCGAGTAGGTTTAGCAGTCTGGGAGAAGGGATCTTTAGGGATGCTTTTTACTTGAAAAATGGGTAGCGTGGTCTGCACTTCGGAATCGTCGTCTGCATCTATCTGAGAAATTTCCTGGTTCGATGCAAACTCGGCGTAGCCGCGTTTATGGCGAGTTTTGGCCCGTTTCGGCTGCGGTTTGGGGTTAGGGTTAGGGTTAGAGTCAGGGGTTGGGTTGGGTCTTCGCCCGTACCTTGATCCCAAGAGGAACCAAAACATCCGAACAGCCTACAAACCTAAAGATCCCTTCTCCCAGACTGTTGTTAAAGGTCCTCCCATTCACTCTTTCTCTATTGATTGGATGTTCCTGTCTAATTCGTTTAGGGTGTTGAGGAATCAGGTATCTACTGCCACCGCGAATAAAATAATGTGATCTAAAACCATGTGAATAGGGTGGTGGTGGTAGACTATAATATATTATTTCCAAAAATGTTTTTTCGTTTTTTTTAACCGGTTTGTCGAAGAGATTGGACATTTTTTTACGTCTGAAACGAATCAATTCCGATGTATGTATGAACCACTTAAATATAGCTGAGAAAAATCGAGGAAAGTTATATAAGTCGTGGGGACCTTTGGGCTTTTCCATCCTGATCCCACCCGGATATGATCCCATTTGCCGTCCACAAGATGCACCAATGAAATTGGCGGAGCCACCGTAAGCTCACTGGTTAACCTGCTCCCACCCACAGACACCCCACCGGGCTATCCTGATTCGATGTAGGCAGCAGCGATCGTCCACAGCCACGAAAAAAGCAAAACCGAAAAAACAAACGAACTCGCATACATAGCAGGTAGGTATCGAACCCGGAGCCACTGGTGGTAGAACAACAGCCATGTGGCGGCATAGGCCGCGGAACCATATCATCAACCGTTCCATTGCCACCCCCCCGACTACCAACAACCTCACCCTAACCAAACCCTAACCTTCGATTGCCGCCCCCCCGACCATCACCCGCGTATTTTAGCCCATCAGATAATCTATAATAAGGTGCAGAGTCACAAGAAAGGCAAGGAGATAAATAACATCAAGGCAAGAGTGCAAAACATCTGTGTTGTGGACAAGTAAGTACGTGTGAGTAGGCCTTAAAGCTGTACTATTAATAGTATTTTAGGCCAGTACTATCAATAGTAGATATATACCTGGTATATAATATCAACAACAGCTAAATAAAGGAGACAAGCTTGCCTGATACATACATGCCATGGGCCGTGTGCGTTGACAGGAAACGAAACGAGAATGCGAACGAATAACTGCCGCTCTCAAAACACAACCAAGACCACAGCCCCACAGCAGCATTTCGACAGTAGTAGTAACCAAGACAGCTTGTGCGGTGAAATACTTTCGAAGCGTTCGCCCAAGCTCGCCCGCTTCTGTAGACGCCGGGTTGGAGGAAATTGGAGTTGTACAGCTCTAGCAATCAGTATTATTGCAAAAACACGACTTTAGCTACAAACAGACAGAGCGTACGCACCACTACTATTACGGGGGACCATAGTTAATAGGACCGAATATTGTTAGTAAAAATGGGTAAATATATAGGTTTTTATGTATGCCATAGGTCCTATTAACTATGGTCCCCCGTAATAGTAACTACGGTATTACCATGCAGGTATAGTATGCGGATAATATTTTTTCGCCTGTCTGTGGGCAAAAAACGTCTAGGTCGCTTTGCCCCCTCGTTTTTGGCGCTCAGCGTCATTCATGTTATTTCAATGCCGGCTCCAGATAAGAGCATGGATGGGCGTGCGGCCGTTTTCGAAGGCTAGTACAAAAAAAAAGCCAACTAACTGAGTGTTATTGTTTCTAGCCTTTTGAATAGGGGCACCCAATTACTTGCTAAGTTATTTTTTGTGGGGATCGGAATCCCGCCGGGTGTAAAGTCACCTCGCATGTGGAACCGGTTTTAGCTTGAGTAGTACGTACCGAGTCCTCCGCCGTACTTCCGACGACACAACAACAATAGTACCAGGTACCAGGTTCGCTTAAGTAGGGTATAGATCATATTTCAAGTGTACGAGAGGGTATCCTTAGGCATTTTTTCCCTGGACTTGGACGAAGGGTTACTTTTTTTTTCAATCGAAACATAGAATATTCAGAGGGGCCTCTCTATCCTCCTCCATTTTTCTCGTACTACTGTAGGTAGGTACGTTACGGAGTAGGAATGTGTAATATGTTGACGACACCACCAGCAGGGCAAGGTCCATCCTCCCATGCGAGTATGCGCTCTTTCTTGCGTCTTGTTGCGAGCACACTTTACAAGCTCTGCTAGCGTCGCCATCATGTTCATGACACAGGACACGGCCCATCGCGTTGTGATAATATATATGTTGACTGCTGTGCTCAAGAACACGATCCGTAAGATCCATCGTAGATTGAGGAGTTCCATGCTGAACAGGGATTCTGGTTGTAGGGTATTGGGATGTCGGGGTAACGTGTACCCCACCAATACCACTCGATAGATGTAGCTCCATATGAGGCGAGTCAACTCGACAGCACTGATGATACGTAATAATATATATAAGAGAAGTTCCGTGTTATTGTCTGGAGTCAACCACGCGTTCCCGTGCCAGCTGCGTCTATACCTTTAGAGATCAATCAACAGAGTCTGTCCCGTGCCAGCTGCGTCTATACCTTTAGAGATCAATCAACAGAGTCTGTCTGTTGATTGATCTCTAAAGGTATAGACGCAGCTGGCACGGGAACGCGTGGTTGACTCCAGACAATAACACGGAACTTCTCTTATATATATTATTACGTATCAGTGCTGTCGAGCGACTCAGGTGGCGGCGCATCCACACGATTATCCATCACATTGCAGGCACAATTAATCTCCCGCTCTTATAATCCCACATCAATATATGGAACTCCCTGATACTAAATGAAACATCTACGTCGTGTCTATTGAGCACAGTCAATATAATACCTGGTATTATAGTATCGGGCTATAGAGGCGGTTGTGAGATAGCTCGTAGTGTTAAATCCCTGAAATTCAATGCCCTACGAGTATTCCTGGGGCTCTGAAGTTCCCCTTGGTAGACAATAATATAACCCCTGAACACCCCAAGAGTTTTCCTGAGGCAGTAGTATTAGGACGTTCGTAAGGATGCGCAAGGAATATTCCTAGGGCAGACCTCCCTTCCTTGAAGACAGGATGCCCCGCAGAATTGGGTTTCAGAACACCGCAGAAGTATCGCAGGGTTGGGCTACTACTTTGGTTAGGAGCCCCGATAGGAGAAGAGTAGACCAGGGCCCGAGGAAAATTCTTTGGGCAAGTGCATTTACTTACTCGTATAATAGCGGGTTAATGGAAGTGAACAGAGTGGACTTGATACCTCGAATCAATCCTCAATCGAATCACTCTCAAACTGCTCCATTTTCTCTCATCATCATAAAGAGGAAATACACGATGCCCAAGAAAAGAAGTCTCCGAAACAAGAGAAGAAGCTGCATTCCGAGCCAGTTTCTGCATTGCATTTATTTCCCTCACCTAGATACTTCGGGCTCTAATGCACTTGGCGTCGACGGCAGGACTCAAACCTGCACGTGGAATAACAACAGGTTAATAATCCATCTTCTGCATTGGTCCTAGTGTTTTTTGTTGTCCTATTATTAGTAGTGTTCCTTGTTACCCTCGTTTCGGCCCCTGGCGATCTGATCTCTGTTTGGTCATTTTCAGCGGGAGTTTCAGACAAAAACACAGTCCGTAACATCTAGGACTCACTACGAGGTGTCGGGAAATCGATAGCCCCACTTCGTTGCTTTCATTAGGCTCATCTTCGACCTCTCTTCCCGGTCTTTTCGGATGAACTCCGTTATCATCCATCGACCGTCGTGTGGTCTGCATATTATATACGACTATTCAAGGTGGGCGAATGTGATAAGATAATTATTAATATATATGTTATCGGGCTGTAGAAGTGGTTATGAGATACCCCGTAGTGTCAAAGCCCTGAATACCCTCAGAGTATTCCTGAGGCTCTGGAGTTTCTCTCGGCAGATAATACTGCCAGTAGTAGTATGAAGACTTTCGTAAGGATGCAAGGAATTCTCTTAGGACAGACCTCCCTTAAAGACAGGATGGCCTGAAAATTTGGGTTCTACCTGGTAGTAGAGTACAGAAGTATCCTAGGATTTATTTGGGTATTTCTTTGGTTAGGAGCACCGATAGGAGAAGAGAGTAGACCTGGGTCCGAGGAAAGTTCCTCAGGCAAGTGCATTTACTTGTATGGCGAGTTAAGGGAAGGGAGCAGAGTGGGCTTGATACCTCGAATCAAGTCCCAATCGAATCACTCCCAAAGTGCTCCCTTTTCTCTCATCAGAAAGTTCTTTAAGGGGAAATAACACGATAATAATATTCATATCCAAGAAAAGAAGTCTCCCAAACAAGTCTTAGAGAAGAAGCTGCATTCCGAGCCAGTTTCTGCATTATTATTGCACTTCCCTTACCTAGATACTTCGGGCTCTACATCTATCTAGCGTTCTTTCTTCTGCCTTGTTGCGAACACATTTCACACTCCCTGCTCGCGTCGCCCGTGCTCCACCGCAGCAACTCTGGACTACCTGGTGGTCTGGTGGTACTTCTTTGTATCTATCGCGCTGTTCGAAAATTGGATTTGTTTGCTTTCAAAATTGCACGGACTTACACGACGAGTAGTACGTAACGGCACACACTTTAGCACTATACAGCAGTACATTATATTTATTTTTATGGCATGTACGATGTGATGGAGTGCGACACACGGGCGACCATGTACCTGGTATATGATACCACAGATAGGTATGGATGGAGTAGTATTGGGCTATATAATGGGCGTGGGATAGCCGTATTTATTATATATAGTAGTATCAAAACCCTCTTGTTTTGGGGGCTTTGAAGTTTGGTGTCCCGAGCTCGATCTTAACAGTTTCCCTAGCAGTACAATTGGTAGGATATCCGATCGGAGAAGAGTAGACAAGTAAGTGCCCGAGGAAAGTTCCTCGGATAAGTGTATTTATCCGTCTAGCGGAAGGAGAGCATAGTGGTCTTGAATCACGTCCCTATCGAATCACTCTCGACACTCTCTCATCATTGTTATGGTATCCCCTCTCCCCTGTTGCGGCATTATGGTATGTAGCAATCGTCCCCTCATCATACCTGGCAGGCGTTATCGCCCGTTTTTCTGATGAGCACCTCGCCCCTTCGTTCAGAAGACATCTATCTGGCGAGGCAAGCAGTAGTAACTAATACGAGAGCTAATAACTTCTAACATCGTCGAGCACCTCGTGTGAGTGATCAGAGTGACAAGAAGAGCAGAACCAAAGGCATCAATCTGCTAGCAGTAGTAGCCGGTCCCTAGGTCAATACTGCCTTACACTTAACACTGGCGTCGTCGGCTACTATCCATACCTTCAGACTAAGTACTTGTTGTTGTCTGATACGCGGTGTCCACGTGTAATCGGCGAAAACCTTGCAAGTTAGAGGTGTGGGAGTGCGTTGTGGGATTTGCCGCATCTTCGATCAATTATCCGAATTCTCCGGATTGGTTAAGGTTAGTGTTACGGTATCCCCTCTCCCCTGTAACAATGTTGCAGCATTAGGGTATGTAGTAATCGTACTCTCATCATCATACCTGGCAGGCGTTATCGCCTGTTTTTCTGATGAGCCCCTCGCCCCTTTTCGTTCAGAGGACATCGGGCGAGGCAAGCAGCAACGAATACAAGAGCGTATAGCTTCTAACATCGTCGAGCACCTCGTGTCAGTGACCGGGGAGCAGAGCCAAAGACATCAACCTGCTAGCAATAGTAGTCGGCCCCTAGGTCCATACTGCCTTACACTTAAGGCCACGCTGTCACTGTCAGACCCTCTCGTCCCCTACTCGTGTAAATCGACAACACTTCCATGAAGAGGACTATTAAGGGTCGTTATTAACCAGACGTTTTTTTTCGCGTTTCGAGGAAAATTCCCGGATTTCCGGGTTTTTTTTTCGCGTTTCGAGGAATTTTTTCAACCCCGGCAAAATTCCTAAAAAATATTTTCCCGTATCGCGGAAAAGTCCCGCATCGTCGCTGAACATCTGGTAGGCGCACCGTGTGAGCTGTGTGCGCCGTGTCACCACCCGGCACTGCACAGGATGGATCAGGGTCGTACCCAGGGTCATTCTCAGGCCGTGGCTTGTCGCAGAAAGCGCCGTGCACAACGAGAGCTCTATTCGTCCAGTCGACAGAGCCGATTCACCGACATAGAATAGCCGAGATCAACACGAAATCGCCAACTATTTTCATGTCGTGGAGGGCTATGTCGCGCCAGACGTTGAGCTCGCGAGGTACGGCGAGGCATGGTCGCCTCTCTAGGAGTCGGGGCACCTTTAGCGGCACGATCCAGCGGACGGCCTACGCGCTCGCCGCTGGTTTCGACGATTCGATCAGACGGACGAGCGTTGCAACCTCACGCAACACGATACCACCAGGCGATAATAGGACCCACCGCATTTTTTTCGCGTTTCCGTGAGTTTTCCGCGAAAAAACGCGAAAAAAACTAAAAACTGACGATAATAACGACTCCAATATTACAACACTTAGAAGTCTCCTCAACGAGAGAAGCTGCCTTCCAAGCCAGTTAATTCAGATAGTTCCTGCCTTCCATTAATGATTCCCCTACCTCCATACATACTCGGACTCTACTACAGCTAGCTATGTAGGACGTGCACGTATGGGTTATCGACAGAACAAAACTCAATTAACTCTTAAGAAGTAGCCAGGGGCTCCCCTGCCCACCGTGGCCATCTATTATAGTATATAAATACTATTACGGGGGACCATAGTTAATAGGACCAAATATTGTTAGTAGATGGTTAAATATATAGGTTTTTATGTACACCACAGGTCCTATTAACTATGGTCCCCCGTAATAGGGCCTTTGGTTTGACATTCTTGCTCTTCTTGTGGTTTGTCTAGAGAGAGCTTGATGCCCCCCCCCCCCCCGTCGCCCCCTGTACATTTGTTTTGAGTAGGCTCGCTATAATGCTGAAGTACCAGTACCAGGCATCCTACAGCAGCAGTGCTCGTACGAGTACCACCGTATACCAGTTAGGAGGCATGTTTTGTGGTACGTGGGCCTTTGCTTGACCGTTGATTTTTTTGTTTTTGTTGTGAAATTGCAACATCTCTGTTGGCTTACCATCCCATGCCTGCGTGTGAATTTCAGCAATTTGGCGACCAATCGTTTCGGCTTATTGGATGCAATATCTGAGAATCGAAGTCGGGTCGCGTGAATGTTGTTTGAACATACACACTTCGAAATATGCTTTTGCCCGTAGCTTTTTCCTGTAGAAATTCTGGACTACCATATTTAGTGCTAGTAGACGACACGAACCAGTACGTATGAGTTCTTTCTTTTACTCTCTCGATTTGTCTTCTTTGTTTTTGCTATTCTTTATTTTCTGTTGTTTCTTTATTTCATATAAAGGTGTATGTCGTGCCTGTCGTATCCAGTTGTTGTTGTTGTTCTCACATTAACTCTCTGACGAAGGAGTCCGTGGTCACACAAAAGGTGCTGGGGCCCTAGGAAGATCCGAAAAACGAAAAAAAACGAAAATTCGGCTGCCTTCGACTGTCGTATCCAGTTGTTCTTGTTGTTCTCACATTAACTCACAATTCAATGCAGTCCGTGGTCGCAGGACAGGCTCCAAAACCTCTGGAGTGGAAGAAATACCTCAAGTAAAAACAGAGGCAAAAAAACAAAAAACAAGCATACGCACTCCACCACTGCGGACACCAGGGAAGCAAAAAGGAGACTATTAATAGCAGACAAAAACCTAAAAAAAGAAGATGAAGCTAAGCAAAACAAAAACAAAAACAAAACTAAAACAGACGCAGATAGCAAAACGCAAAAAAAAGGCAAAACGGACCATACTAACAAAGACACAAAGAGGTACAGACGGGAATGAAAGAAAAATGAAAAAAAAGAAGGGACAAAAAAGCGATAATCACGGGCGGGGGGGAAAGAAAATACCAAAGGCAGGCGCTGAAGCATACAGACACGCAAAGTTGCCCAGATGGCACCATGCTAGTTACTTGGGCCCCAAAGAAAGGAGTGCATCATGACGATGATGGCCATAACCAGGCTTCAGTCTGTTGGGCAGACCGCCTCCCCTCCCCCCCCCCGCCATTCCCCCTCGTCCCCCTTTCGCCCCCCCCCTCTTCCCTGCCATTCTGCACACTCGCGTTGGCGTCAACGGCTGTGGTCGTGGTTGCAGCTATTCTATGCCGTTCTGCCGATGCCTCCTTCTCATCTGTATGCCATTTCCGCATGAAGGCCTCCGCCCCTTCCTCGACCCGTTGGAACCATCTGCCGGCTTTCTGTGCTGCCTCGCGCCACCCTTCGAGCTTGATGCCGAACTCCTTGAGGTCCTCCTCAAGGTACCTCATCCAGTCCCACTCCTGTCCTCCGGAGTAACCCTTACCCCCAACCATCTCCCCAAACATCACCCTCTTCGGCAGACGCTCCTCTCCCATTCGTGTCACAAAGCCCGCAAACAAGAGCCTACGTCTGCGTACCGTCGTCTCAACGCTTTCAGATGTTGTCCTGAGAAGCGCGCTAGCATAGGATAGAATGTGGTCTTCGCGCTTTCGTTTTCGCCACCCGATGCATCGGAGGAGCATCTTGTGGTGGACCTCCCGTAGCCTACCGTAATCAGTCTTGCTCGGGCTCCAAGTAACGCAACCGTAGAGCAACGTTTCGATCACCTCGGCTCTCAGCATTCGCACCTTCAGGCGTAGGCGCACACCCGGGCGGTCATAAATTTCCATCTTATACCGTCCGAAGCATGCCCATGCCCTCTGGAGTCGACGCGTTACCTCGACACTTCTGCCCGTCCAATCTGCGCTGATAGCCCCGCCCAGATACACAAACTCGGTCGTTTGTTTGTACACTTGGCCGGCGGCGGTGACGGTGAACGGCACGTTCCCCCCATCTTTCGTTTGCAGACACATTATCTCCGTCTTGGCCTCCGAGACCGTCAGGCCGAAAGCGGCACATGCAGACACGATCACCGTCATCATCCTCTCCAGGCCGTTGGGTGATCTCGATACTATGCCTGCATCGTCGGCATAGAGCATAGCCCACAGTGTCTGGGCCTCTTTATTATTCCCCTGTCCGTCGGCGTGCCCGACCCGTGCCTTCCCCCTCTTCTTTTTCTTCTTCTCCTGCTTTTGTTGGAGTTGCACCAAGCTGTCCGTGATGGCTTTATCAGCAGCGAAACGTTTCTCCGCCACACGCAGCACCGCTGTAAAAAACATGTTGAACAACAATGGCGCGAGCACACACCCTTGCCGTAGGCCCTGTTTCACGTCGAACATATCTGAGCACTCGCCGTCATCCAGCCGCACGCATGCTCGCATGCCGTCGTGGAATTGGCGGATAACGGTGAGCATTCTAGGTGGCACCCCAAAGCGAGCCAAGACAGCCCACAGGAGGGTTCGGTCGACGGAGTCGTAGGCTTTGGTGAGGTCGACAAAGCACATGAAGTATGATGACATGACGTTACATTTGTCTACCGTGCTTACTGCATACCAGGTACCTGGTACATACATGGCAATGTAGTATCTCTGTGGCGTAGCTTTGCACTTGTATCTCTGTACGATTGGAGAATCGGCACGGACAGCAGTGGTTGTGCTGAATGTCGACGGGTAGAAACAACGGTTGAATGTGAAGAACACATTCTTCGTATGCGTATACGTATAGAACCACTTGCTTAGATCTAAATCCCTGAGCGTGCTCGGTTGGTACACATCCCTGGCCTCTCAGAGCTCCCACTTCGAAACCGCCTCCTTTCAATACTTGCCGGATCTTTCCTGCGGTTCTTCGTTTTCTACATTTCTCTTGGCACTGTCGGTGCTTTCTTCCTTCTTTTTTCTGCTGTCGTTTCATGTGCGTGCGTGTACTCCGAGCACGGCACGGCGGGAGAGCCCGGCGCCGTCGCGGGTGTCAGCGGGTGCTGACGGGTAGAGGGGGGGTCGCAAGAGGAGCGCGGTCGCCGCTTTCGTGCCTAGGCGTCGCGTGTGCCTCGAGACACAAGGGATGCATGAACGGGCTGTGCCTGGCCTCCATCAATTAGTGATTTTGGATAGAGTATGCACGAGATATAAGGGTGGTTCGAAATTGCAAGATAACATTCAAGTAGTGCTTATTTTTGCAACCACGCTGAAGTTGAAAGAGGGAGCTCTCAGTCTGAGTACCAATACTGTCGAGCTGGCGAACGACGGTCCCCTTAACGCGGGGTGGGCGACGGGGCTGACTGTGGCAGAGAGTGAGGAAAGCTTTACCCGGACCGAATCGGTGGCGAGGTGGTCCCGAGAGGGGCGGGCGGCGTACGAGGCTGAGAGAGAAGCTATGCTGTTCATTTTCTTTTTCTTCTTCTTTGACGAGTGCAAGGTGTTCCAATCAGGCAGAAAAATATCACTGGAGAGGCACGGGGATTTTATTTTCTTCCCGAATTTTTCGGTTTCATTTTACCTTGTTTTTGCGGTGCAACTGTGCGGTGATGTGCTTTCTCTCTTTTCGTACATACAGCATATCAAGAGAAGATGTTAAGTATACCCTGCCTGGGGTATGTACGTACGTGCGGCAACCGCCCGCGATGCGAAGTGTATGTGGCGTCCGAGCTGTTTCTCCTGAAGCATGGCGGCGGGACTCTTGGCAGTATCAAGTCTCCAATTTGCAACTACGATCATAAGAAAAAACTATATTCAATCATGGACTTCTGTCAGACTCTACTTCGCATAGTAATTTGATGTACGTTTCCTTTTCCTGAGCGAGCGTAGCGGGCGGCGTAGGCCGCCCGCGGAGCGAAGCGCGTTGTATATATATATCAGGTACATAATATATGGGAGGGGTGTACTCAGTATCATGCATGGCCGTAGTCGTATGATCATAGAGCCTCGCACCCCTGTAATGCCGGGACGGAGCACGTCGGGCCTAGGCGTTGCGTGTTCCTCGAGACACGAGGGAAGCATGAATGGGCTCTGTTTGGCCTCCATTTATTTGTGATTTTTGATAGAGTACGCACAAGTATTTAAGGGTCGTTCGGGATTGCAACATAACATTCAAGCGGTGCTTATTTTTGCGACCGGGCTGAAGGTGAAAGAGGTAGGTGCCCAGTCTGAGCGACAACATTGTCGAGCTGGCGAACGACGGCCACGGTGAGCACCGGGCTTCACGCGAGGCGGGCGACGGGGCTGACTGTGGCAGAGAATGAGGAAAGCTTTACTCGGACCGAATCGGTGGCGAGGTGGTCGCGAGAGGGGCGGGCGGCGTACGAGGCTGACAGAGAAGCTCTGTTGTTCGTATTTCTTGTTTTTTGACCGGTGTAGACCTTTCCACCAGTTCTTAGTTTTCTCCATTTCTTTTGCACTTTCAATTATTTCTCTCCATTTCTTTTGGCACTCTCGGTCCTTTTTTTCCTTCTTTCGTTTCGTATGCGTGCGTGTACTCCGAGTACGGCACCGCGGGCGAGCCCGGAGCCGTCGCAGGTGTCAGCGGGTGCTGGCGGGTAGAGAGGGGGTTGCAAAGAGCGCGGTCGCCGCTTTCGTGCTTAGGCGTCGCGTGTGCCTCGAGACACGAGGGATGTATGAACGGGCTCTGTCTGGTCTCCATTAGTGATTTTAGATAGGATATGTACGAGTTATAGAGTCGTTCGAGATGGCAATATAATGTTCAAGCGGTGCTTATTTTTGCGACCACACTCAAGGTGAAAGAGGGAGCTACTTAGAGATTTCTCACTCTTTGAGCGTGCTCGGTTGGTACATCCCTGGCCTCTCTGACCTCCCACTTCGAAACCGCCTCCTTTCATTACTTGGCGGACCTTTCCTGCGGGTGTTTGTTTTCTCCATCTCTTTCGGCACTTTCGGTTCTTTTTTACGTTCTTCTTCATTTGCTTCGTGCGCGTACGTGTACTCAGAGCACTGCACCGCGGGCGAGCCCGGCGCCGTCGCGGGTGTCAGCGGGTGCTGGCGGGTAGAGGGGGGGTTGCAAGGAGCGCGGTCGCCACTTTGATGGCTAGGTATCGCGTGTACCTCGAGACACGAGGGAAGCATGAACGGGCTCTGTCTGGCCTCTTGATGTGGCGCCCGCTATACTATGTACGAGTATATAAGGGTCGTTGTGATATATATGCAAAATAAAATTCAAGCGGTGCTTATTTTAACGGCGAAACCCAAAATTATTGAGAGAGCGACGCATTCTGAGTACTAACTTTGTCGAGCTGGCGAGCGACGGCCACGGTGAGCACCGGGCTTCACGCGAGGCGGGCGATGGCGCTCACTGTGGCAGAGAGGGAGGAAAGCTTTACCCGGACCGAATCGGTTGCAAGATGGTCGCGAGAGGGGCGGGCGGCGTACCAGGCTGAGAGAGAAGCTCTTCTGTTCACTGCTTATATTTTCTTCGTTTTGACCGGGGTGTTCCAATCAGGCAGAAAAGTAGTACGCGCGAGGGGACGGGACTTTTTTTTCTTTCCAAAGTTTTCGGCTTCATTTCCAGTGTTTTCGCTGTGCTGCTGTGCCGTGCTGTGCTTTCTCTTGCGTGCATACGAGTACAGACATGAAGCATATCAAGAGAAGAAAACAGGTACCCTACCTGGGGTATGTACGTACGTACGACATCTGCGACGCGAAGCGTATGTGGCGTCCGAGCATTTTTCTCCTGAAGCATGGCGGCGGGACTCTTGGCATTATCAAGTCGCCAGTTCAATATTAAAACACTATATTCAATCATGGACCTCTGTCCGCTTTGCAGAATTTGATGTACTTCATCTTCCTTAGCGAGCGTAGCGGCCGGCGTAGGCCGCCCGCGGAGCGCAGCGCCTTGTACACCATACATTTTAATTTGAAGAACCGCTGACGCAGTAGCTTGTTGTTAAGATCAGAGGTCGGACTCGCTCAGCCTAGCGAAAAGGCACGGAAGAGGTCTTGAACGAGGTCCGTCTGCCGGAGGCTGCTCGATGGAGACCCATGAGGTGGGAGGGTCTTCTTCCCCTTATGATGGCCGAGCCACTGAGGCCCAGAGCACCTCTCAGTGCCCCACCGCGCAAGGCTCGTCGATGGGGATCGAGCGCTTTGTACAACAGAGCAACAAGAGGAGCACGAGTTTAGGTAGGAGCCCCATGACGACGACGTGGATCGAGCGCCTTGTACAACAGACCAACTAAAGAAGCAAGAGACAAATTTGCGTCCGTGGCGCCGACTGGCTGTATCAGCGCTGGGAATTTCGGAAAGGAAGATCCAAATACAGGAACCTTGCCCCGAGAGGAGATCCGTCCGGGGTGTCTGCTGAGGAGCAGGGGCCAACTGCGAGACCTTTGTAGGGGCCCGTCCAGTTGAATGAGAGTTTGGCCATGAGGAACTTGGCGTCCGTGTGGGGCTTCACGCCCTGGCGGATGGTGCCGCGGTATTGTACACTCACACCCAGACGCCAACGTCAAATTTGGGGGCTGGACATAGAGCATCGGAGAGGGCGGAGTTGCGGCGGTTCAGGAGAGCAACAGTGAGGGCGTAGTGTTCGCGAACGATATCGTACGCGCGTTGCTGGCGGTCCGTCGCCAAGTCGCAGTAGGCGAGGTGGTCGCGGGCCAAGCTCTGGTGACCGGCGACGCCAGCACACTCGAAAATCGTGAGAGGGAGGCGTGGCAGCCGACCCATATGGACCTCGTTGGGATATAAACCTGTGGCGGCGCTGACGGAATTGTGGTACGCACACTCGACATGGGGGGCTGTTCATCCCAGTTGGTTTGGAGCTCGTTGACGACCATTGCCAGCATCTGGGCCATCGTGTGGTTTACACGTTCCACCCCACCGTTTCCGTTTGGGTGGTAGGAGCTGGCGGCAATTTTTCGAACCCCCAGAAGCTGGTGAACGGTGTGCCAGGGCTTGGAGAAGAACGGGAGGCCGTTGTCTGAGAGGATGCTGCGCGGGCACCCCCAGAGGGGAATATACCGGTCAGATGAGAATGATAGCCGTGCCCTTACCGGTGAACTCTGCCACTGTGACGGTGTACATGTCGGCTCGGCGGCTGGAACGATCAGTCAAAAGCAAGATGTAGATATTTCCTCGAGGCGTCACCGGGAGAGGGCCAAAATAGTCGATGCTGACGGCGATGCCAGGCCCTTCTGGCATGAGCAACGTGATGGTGGGCCACCGGACCGTCTGTCGTGTCGTTTTCTGTACCTGGCACTTCAAGCACTTGCGCAACCACCGGGTGCAGATGCTGATTCATCAGTAGAAACGTTCGAGCATACGTAGGGTGCGCGCGGTTCCTAGGTGGCAAGAAGCTGAGGAATGGCAAGTCTGTATGACCCAGGGGCGCATGAGCTGCGGCACATAAATGCGAATTGGCTTGTCGTTCAATAAACAGGCCGTACGGCCCACCGGGCGTTGCGTGTCCGACGCAAGGGGGGGGAGACGGCTTTCGAGCGAGTAGAACGATGCCCGCGTCGGTGGTGTTCAAACGGCCTTTGTTAGCCAACTCCTGAACCTCCGAAAAAGGAGGGCGCTGGTGGGAAGGTAAACACGACAAAAAGTTGGCTGGGAAACGTTCCGGCCGGCCAAGGGCTATGTAGCGCATGGCGGCGTTGCACACGGGTTCGGTTTGTTGTTCCCGAGCCCATTCGGCGTGCGAATAGCCCGCTGCGGAATCACCGAACTGAAATTCGGTAGCTGCACCGAGGGCGTCCAGGTCGGCAGTGGTTACGGGCGGTGCGTCAGTCAGCAGCGGAAGCCGTAAAAGAGAAGGTCCCACGGGCTCGATGCGGTCGCCGTTGGATGGGATGGGTATACTGTCGGGACCAACAACGCGGCAGGAGCCGGGCCATAACGACAGGTGCGGGAGGTTGCGGTCGTGGGGCTCGCGGCGGGGTGGTAGCACGCCGGACGGATGGTCTAGGGGCCCCGCCGAGCCCGAAGTCATAAACCAACAGCAGGCGGTGCGACGCCAGCGGCAGCGGCTGTTCTTCGGCGCGTCCGAGTGGAGATGCGGCCTGACGGCGGCAAGATAGTCAGAGGCGCTGGGTTGCCAGGCGGCAGAGGGGCAGACGCGGCCGGATCAGTGATCACGGTGGAATCTTCTCCCTGTAAAGCGCTCGTCGGGAGAGGAGAGCGCTGGGCGACAGCAGTCGCTGCAGCGGGGGCTTCTGCAGAACCCCGGTCGCACCAGACGGTACGACGATCTCCCCCCGATATGCCCGGTGCTGATGCCCGCCGGGCGCGGTTCAGTTCAACGCTGCAAGCCCAGTGCCAACCCCCACGACCGTGGCAACACGCCGAAGTATTTGCCGGCGGGGTTGATGCAATACGTGCTCAACAACTTTGTTGAGGTTAGGAGTTTGATCACCTCAAGGTATCTATTACACTCCTCACTCCCATCCTTCTTTTATGGTACTACTCGCAGTGTTTCGGCTGTTACTATTTTTATATGCTCCAATACCTTGTATTTCGGACGCTAGAGAGGGCCAAAATCTGGGTCGTCGAATACGATTCTAGGCGAAGGTCATTATTGTTTAACACAGGCCACCGAAAAGCACGAAACGTGCACAGCAGTCATACACAAGGACGTTGACCACACTCGTACTTTCCAAAGCTGCCATGGTGCCGAAGGGCAAGACTACCAGAGATATCGCCTTCTCGGCTCAACTATTACATGTGTGATTGGGTTGCAACAAGCATTAATAGTGACATTTCGAGCTGAAATTCAGGAAGCACTCTGACAAACAGGCACCTCATCGGTCCCAGCCTCTGGTGGCATGGACCATATTTTATAACCGAAGCATAGTTTGGTCGTGAAATAAAAGCACGCGGATGGGGGGAAAATGGTCCCCCTGCCTTAAATCCTGAACATTTGTTTTTCTTGTCTTCAAACATGCTTCCTCTTACGTGTATTATATACCATGTATATCTCTGTGACGCCCATAATTACTCCTATAGTCTCTGCCCCCAAATATTGTGTCCCTCCCGTTGTTTCTCAAGTCCCTTCATTCAGTTTAGTTCATTTCTCCCAACTTCGCTTCGCAACTACCTCTTTCATTGCGGCCCTACAGCCGTGGGAGCGCGCGGGGGGGGTGTACTCGATAGGAGCGATGCACTCGATATCATGCATGGCCGTAATCGTATGGCCACAAAGCATCCCTGCAATGCCGGAACGGAGCACGTCGGGTTTTCACCGACCAGACAGATATTGCTTGCACCAAGCGCGAAGCGCCGTAGAAAGTATCCGGCGAGTCGCATGAAAGGCGAGCTGCATCTTACTAAGAACCGCTTGTGAGGCGGACTTATATGGATGACAACTTCAATGAGTTAATTCAATTTCCGGTGTAGGCACTTCCATAGACAGCAATGGGAGTACTATGTAACTGCCTCTTGGGTGTCATGCTATAAACACTACTTGATACGAACATTTCCCTTGTGCGGAGTGGAGGTTATTCACCTCGCACAAATGATCTAACTCGACCACCACTTGTGACCGACCGCCAAATGAAAGAAAAAAATAAGAAAACGGCACCCTGGTTGCCTAGCTCACGTAGTGATCGGCGTGTTTTATAGTGTCGTTTCCAACCGACGCCAACCCAACAACTTATGCATCTTTAATAGGATGGGGCGTTTGGGAGCGGGGGGGGCGTTTTTTTCCTTAGGATGTGATATTTGTCGCCCTGTCGCGTGAGCTTGCTTCTGACACCCCCCGAGATTTAACGTCCGATAGTGATGGTGTGTACGCGAGCCTGCCACGGATTTAGTTATGTTGCAAACCCGTGACTCGAGTATCAACTCAAAGCCGAGGGAACACCCGAAACCCGAACCACGCTTATTGACTATAAAACTTGCCCCTCCCTCCCCGCTACTCTTGTTGATGATGGGATATCATGACTATCATGATGCCTCTCCTTGAGGTCTTCAGGGGATAAAAACCCAGTGATCGTTCTCCTTCCTTCTCATTATATACCAGATAACTCAGCGATCGTTCTCCTTCCTTTCTAGGGCTGGAAACCCAGGTATCGTTCGGCTGCCTTCATTAAACACGGCACACAAATATTCCTCCAATCCTACAAGGTATGCTCGTACGCAATAGGTGTCCGCCGTCTGTTCTTCTTCCGGACAATGTGGTACACGACGGATAGTGAACTGCCGTATACCACGCAAGATAAATCCCCCTGGGGATTTTTTTACGAGACTATTATTTCAAAACCAGGGGGGGCATATATAGCGAATATGGTGGCTTTGCAAATATCTCATCGAGATCTTTTCATAAACGAATGGATACCGTTCGGGATAGGCATAGAGAGCGACCCCACATAAAACCAGAAAGGGAAAGGCCTTCTCATTGACAGCTGCACTACGGACATCCACATCACCAAGACCGTTGCCAAAGGCTTCAGCAAAGCATGGGACGCCGTCACGGGCTCGGTGAGAAACGCGGTTTCTGCTTCGTGGCATGTCCTTTGTTAACCTTCCAATTGTTGTAGTGAGGCAAGCAGGGGCATGGCTTGCATTTTTCGGCAAGAACTCGGTGTGCATGTTCGCTTCAGTTGTTGTCACGTTGAAATGATCGCGCGCAAAAAAGGAACACTACACAAAATCAGTATGTAGCTTTTTCTTGTGCCGTGGTGGACATGGCTACCTTAGATTGCGCGTGATCTGGACCTTTTGAGGTGCTCGGGATTCCCTTTGAGTCGTGGAGTAACTGATTTTACAGCACAGTGAAATTGTCCAGTGTTTTTGTGCTTGCTGCTATTAATGGTAAGATATGTGCCTCCAAGATTGGACGATTCACCGTGGCGTTTGTCATCGAGGGCGAGGAGAGTTTGCAGGAAAAATTGACAGCCTAGGTCAGCATGGTGTTCAGTCCACGAGCTACTTTTCAAGGAGATGAACGGTATCTGTGAGAATATGTTGATGATAATATTCATCACCATCATCAGGGAGCATCCCTGCCCACTTTCGATGTGCCTATGTGCGCTCTGCCTCCCCTCCCCCCCGCCCCCTCCCCTCCCCCCCCTACTATTTAGGTTGGGTTGGCGTCGATTGGCGGTCGGTCACAGCTGGTTGTTGAGTTAGATCGCTTGTATGAGGAAAACAACCTTTACTCCGCACAAGTGGGAATGGTCGTGTCAAGTAGTGTTATGATAAGGCACCCACGAGGCAGCTACATAGTACTCCCATTGCTGTCTCTGGAAATGCCTACACCGGAAATTGAATCAACTCATTGAAGCTGTCATCTATAAGTAAGATAACCCGCCTCGAAAGTGTTTTTTAGTAGGATGTAGCTCATGCTCCAAGCGACTCGCCAGACAGCTCACGGCGCTCCGCGCTTGGTGCAAGCAATGTATGCCTGGTCGGTGAAAACCCGACATGCTCCGTCTCGGCATTGTAGGGATGCGAGGGTCTATGGTCATAGGACTACACGGCCATGCGTGAGATCGAGTCCATATCTCCTATCGAGATCCCCCCCCCCCCCCCCCCCCCGCCCCCCCGTCCCCGCCCCCACTCCCCCCCTCCCTCCTCCTTCCAGCCGTACAAGACTTGCGGCGACAATCGGTTTTTGCATGACGATGAATTCGGCCGATGTGGAAGCCTTGCCAGTGAACGGTCCATATGGAGGGTTCGTCGGGTGCCACTCAAAACAAAAGTACCAATTGTAGTGCGCCTCAAGACCAGCGGTGTCGATTTTATCGGCCAGCTGGCAACGAGCGTCGTGGGGGAAGGATGACGGATGCAGAATGGCATGCGAAGGATGGTATACAAAGGATGAAGGATGGAAGGATGGGGGATCCATGTCGAGGAAGGGGGTCAAAGAACGCCTGCCGCAAGTCGTCTCGACCATGACCACAAAACTCGACGTCTTGTAAAAAGTGTCCCGCTTCAAGCTCCAGCTTAGGACTGGCCTGAGAGCAATAAAGGGCCGGGGGGGGGACGGCGGCCCGCATCCAGGGCGTGAGGATGGAGCCGGAATCAGGCTTGGGATTCAAGGGTAGAAGGTAGACGAGTGTGCAATGGGAGATAAGGACGGAGCAAGTGGTGCAGGTGGAGTATATCGATGCTAAGTCGCGAGTAGTACTTGTCGAGGTTATAGCACTTGCATAGGTTTCCTTTTTGGTTTTTCGACTTCATGCCACGGTAGGGGTTGCATATGTTGGCTCAGTGGTTTTTGACCGGTTGAGCTGAGTGAGCAACTACCGGTTGGTGCGACGAGTTTTTGCAGTGTATTTGGTTTAGGGCTAGGGTATAGAATGCTAGTCAGGTTGTGCGAAAAAATATTCCAAGTTCGAAGTCATGTTCCAGGCGAGATAATAAGCTCCTCATGCGAGGAGCTCAGAAAGTAAGGCACCATCCCTAGCGAGGCCTGTGGCTTCACAAGTGGACGGGCCCCCATTGGGTCCCGTCCACGGGGTCTCGTTCATCGGGTCCCTCCCGTCCACCCGTGATGTAACAATAGGAACCTGATGAAAATATTTTGGAATGCGTAGATACCCACCTCTAACGTGCTGATAGTAGCAAGCCTCTACGTTAGGACACTCTATCAAGCTAATTCCGAGCACAACGTCTTAGGTCAACCACCTTTACAAGAGATAGAAACGCTCCTGTGTATAATTTGTGATTTTGAGTTTGACAACGTGTGTATATTGAGCTCTCGGAAACAAAGACGCCACCCCTACTTTGCGACTGCGTTTTTATTTGGTTTTGTTCTTTCTGGAGCTTTGTTTGAGTGATCGACGCAGAAACTCACGCTGCGTGCACCCTGTCGGGTGACAGACACAACACTCATAGTGATGATACCATGTGCACTTCTGAGAGGAGACGAACAACCGTTCTATATTGGACCAGAATGTGCGCTGGACATTGTCGAACACTGCTTTGGATATACTTGGGATGTATGTATATCCTTCATGGGGAATTGTAGAACAATCGCGTGCCGACGTGTTGCTTTCCCAGTCAGGAATTGAACATCGACCAGCAGTCTGATTGATGGAACTCCCTTACTATAACTGGCGTGGGTGTGGGGACATCAGCCTATAATAGATCTGGAAAGGATGCGTATCGGAGGGGCGGTACTACCAGGCGAAGGATGTTCCTGAACTAATTTTCACTCTCATGGCTTTTTGTACTTCAACAGCATCGTATATATCGTTGTTGCTGGTCTCGTTTATGGCTGCAGCTGAGCACCGTTTCCGTGAAAGGTATTTTAACAGGGGGGGGGAGATCCTGGCTTTTCTCTACCGCCAGTTTCTTGAGTGCCGTCGCCGGCTGTATGGCGTGGCTTACGTTGTCTACAGGACCAACCGCACTCAACTTCCAGATGTACCCGCGACCCTGCCTGTGCTCCCTTAGTGTTCCACGGCACGCTTGCAACCCTTTCTTCCGGCCCCTTTTTTTTTACGTGACGAGGCGCCGCGCGACCGCCGCCACTGCCCTTGCACGGGTCACCGTGGACTAAATACCTACCAGTACAGTGTTTCACCTCAGATCCCAGCTCCTGCAGTCCCCCGCTCGGCAATCGGCGCCGCCTGAGAAGGACATTGACGGCAACGGCATCTCTCCCGTAATACTCGGGGTTGACGGCTACCCTTCGAGTTAAACCAAGTCCTTCGTCGATCCTGGTTCGACCGTGATAGTTTTGTCCGAACCCTAACCCTATGTCGAGAGTTGCTTCACGCGGCTGTCGCTTGGAATGCCCGAGGCTAACGATCCACGATATGGATTACGCCTAACAGGGCTCCTAGCTTCAGCGGTGCTGGGTGTTTGTGGAGTTGCTTTTGCCGGTGTACAGAAGTGATACTCGACGTTAGGTCAAGATTTGGGGACCACAAAATCGTAAAGAGAAACATGGCAGGAGATGATGAGGTGATACACACCTCCAACAACGTAGTGAAGCTCGCTGGGTATCTCGCACGGATTACACGGTACTAACTGCAGTACGTTAGCACTAGAGTTGTTAGCGCACACCTGTAAACGCGGTGCCCTCTGGGTGCACGCAATAGAACTGATACCGCTCACTTTTGGGTACTCGTTGTCCAACGAAGTAATGTTGTCATTTGAAGTTAGATGTCGTACTTGAAGCTCCACACAGCAGGTTTCTTGTTCTTGAAGAAGTCCAGTTTTGCTTCTGACGCCAGTCGAAGCGGGTGGCGATCTTGAACGCCGTACCCGTAGCTTTGCCGCGTTTGCGCGATACGAGGCTCATAACCTTTTGTGGTTTGGTGATTAGCGAGTATACCAGCTCGTAGCTGGGGTTTGCACTGTAGACTCGTTTGCCGACGACCAGTAATCCGCAGCCTATGAATTGAGGCAAGCACGATTCACGACGAGGTGAACTTTGTAATATAGAGAGCTTCAATATAAGACACGACGATGAAATCTGTAGGCGACACCGTTGTTATAGATTGATAATTTGTTCAGCAGAAGATGGTGAGCAGAGGAGGAGTGAGCTGTGCGTGTGTTGCACGAGTGTGCGCTGCTCGTAGCTCAAAACAAAACGAAAGCGGCGACCCTCTAATTTAAATCCAGGACCCTCGTTTTATAGTAGCAACTGATATACAGTATGGGCTCGCCGACAAGAAACACCTGATCTGGGCAAACCTGAGATTCTTCTTGGAGCGCCATCTTCAAACAATATTGAACATAGGCTATTACATAGGGTATAGTGTAGAGTTCAACACTGAGCTATTTTTCTTTACCCAATTTTCTTAGCGTTCTCCAAAAGTGAGCCTTTTATTCTTGTTAGGCTCTTTCTCAATCGTGGGTCCACACTGTATATATTCAGGGTACGCACTGATGTACTGTAGCTTTACTCGTTACTTCAACAACAACTGCGCAATATGCCGCCGGTTTCCGGAGAGTCGTCTCCAAGTTTGCCAATACGTACGTACTACAGTAAAACAGCATAACGGTACGAGGTACCAGGCAACACATACCCGGTATCGGATATGATGTAGCTTGTTAACTGTAATTTTCTGTGTATCATATCTCAAGGATACTACGTACGCCTTGCTATTCTACGAGTAGCTACGTTTTGCTCTATAGAGACTACCAGGTGCTCGTTATGTGTACGACGAATACACGGCCGGTAGTATAGCACGGTCCTGCTGCTAATACTCTACTACTGCATTAACAAACAATACACACCAGACTACGTGGAAAACTGTCTGAAAGTGCAACTGTTTTAGATCATGAGGTCTGGGATCAGGATGAGGCAAGCAGCTCGGCCATGTGAGCCTATACGAAGGATGACCGTTTACAGTCCGCATCAGACAGAGCAGGATTACTTCAATAAGCAAATAATGGAGATCAACAAGACCAACCTCAAGTCTGGCGACGATCCAACCGAGTCGAGACGTGCGCTCGCACGTGTCCCAGAGAGGTAGGACGTGCTTCTGACGCCAAGGAGAAGGTCTTCCAGGTATGTAGATGGTAAACTGGTTGCTTTGTGCCCCAGGTCGAAAATGATGACCAAGGCAGCACGTAGAACCGCCGAAAGGAGTGGCGATCCACAAATTGGGGAGGGACCGTAAATGATGCGACCCCTGCTGATACGAAAGTGCAAGTCGTCGTAACTCCTGAAACGGTCCAAAACCGTGACATCCCCCCTAGCACAATGCGAACAACTGAGCAATATGCTATAACAATCTCTGACTATAACAAATGGTAAGGAACCGCAAGGCTTTATACAAACAGAACGATATCGGGGATAGGCAGAAACAAACCGAAAACGCAGGGGCCATCAGCCGGAAACCCCCGATACCCTAAACCCCGCGGCGGGCCTTTTTAGTGCGAGTTTGACTACCTGACCAATATTCAATTGTTTATAGTCATCCTACCACACTTTTTTAACAATTAATATGCGCAGTACACTGACGCCTAGGCTTAAACCGCCATATCTGCGTTCTCTGAACGGGTCAAAAGTCAATACCCGTGGGATTTGAGTCCCCCAAATACATTGCAAATATACTATTAATAGGAGATCGAATCATCAAACAAGTCTGCCCACTACCAGGCACGGAAGAGTAAACCCCCATACAAAAAATACCCCACTGATCCACGCCGGACCGACTGGCTGTGTACAAGTAAGAACCTCTCAATCTCTCACAAAAAACTAATATCCTCGAGCAACAGAACCAGAGGTATTCGCGTCCTTTGCGTACGCTCATTATCATTTCAGGTCTGGAACTGCTCCTCGCGTGGTTACTTAATTTGGCACACCACCAGGCACCGAAGAGTACGTCTCCACGCAACCCAAACACACAATTGTTTACGCCGTTACAACATATATCCAACACCCCACAAATATATACCTAACTATCCCACGCCCCACTCCCCACGCCAGACTGACCCACACCCTTTCATACAACAACACAAAACAACGAAGGACAGGAACAGAAGGTCTTCGCCTCCTCGGCGAACGCTCAGTATCGCTTCACGTCTGCAACGGCTCCGTATAGCGGCTGGTCAGCTCCTTCAACTTCTAATCGTCGGGCACTACGATCAAGGCATCGGAGCGAGAGAGCAGCGAACGGGCACAGCTTCGGAGCGAGCGAGTGGTGGACGGGCAAAACACCGGAGCGAGGGAATGCACGACGTTGTAGCGAGGGAGCGGCACAGCGAGCGGCGGACGGGCAAGACACCGGGGCGGGGGAACGCACAGCGTCGGAGCGAGGGAGCGGCGCAGAACCGTAACACAACGTATACAAGATGCCACTTTTTATTTTTTTTATCGAGTCACCCCCTTCACTCTTTCCAGTTTAACTCGTACATGGTAGGAGGGTTTACCCTCAGCCGTCTTCTCGTGGACAAGCCGTGGCCGCAGGTGTCGTCCCTTCCCCCCCCCGGTACGTGCCTTCACTTTTTGTCGCTGCATAGGGTTCAGCATTCCCACTGCTCGTCGATTTTCGTCGAATATAGCTGACTCATGCTTTCGCGCTTCCCGCTACTCAATCTTTATGCGAGAAAAAGTCCTTACGTACGTACGAGTGAGTGTGCACTCAAAATTGATCTTAATAATAGTAGGCACGCGGACCACCTACTGAGCCAGCGGGGACGCTATGCTATCGAGTAAAGACGACAATGATTGTTACCGATAAGTAGCATCTCTAATACCCTCTGTCCTCCGGACCTGGTTCTGTAGATAGATATCACCTCTCTGATTTAGCACCTGTAGTAGCAGGTATCCGATCATAATGAGTTGTGCTGCCCGTTTCGACCCAGATGCCCATGCTCCATGCTCCACACCGAGCATGAAGGCAAAATTCGATCGAATATGTATGCCAGAGAGAGTGCCACTTACGTACAGTAGTAGTAAGAATCGTTCGATCAACAAGAAACTAATGTATTGGATTGCCCACCTTACTCAGTGCAACAACACCGTTGAGCAGGCAATCAAGCTGAGCAGGCCACAATCCAGTTTACGTACAACAACAAGGAGTACGTACAACCCTAAGTTTTTCTTTTTTTTTCTTTCTTGCGCTGACTCTCCGTGATTTTCATGTTATTTTTTTCTCTTCCTCTTCCTTTTCTGATTGATAAGCCGTACTGAAGGAGCCGTGTGGCGTGGTTGGAAGACGAACCTGCTCTGCTCGTTTCGTATTGTCTGACGCCAAGGGGCTGGGCATAGTTGACGAACGCAGGGCGGAGACGGCAGTCTGGGTAGCAAGGTACCAGGCGGATTAGCAGGGAGAACCTGGCTATACTACTCGTACCACAAGCTGCTGCCGCCACCTGGAAGGTGCTTTGGGCTTTGGTCTGCCTATTATTTCCCCTTAGTTATTTTTCCTTGTTACTTTTTTCCTTGGTTCTTTGTATTGCTCTGTTTACAAGCAGTGGTGTTTTTTTCTTTTTTTTTTTTCTTTTTTTTTCTTTCTTTCTTTTCTCCAGCTCGTTCTTTTTCAAGTGTTGGCCACCTCGCCTGCGGGGGGGGGGCACGACAGATTGTTTCTCTTAGATTTTGCTTTCATTTTTCTTCTTTTTCTCTTTCGATTTGTCTACCTTGTTTTTGTTTTCTCTTTGATTGTTTCTTTTCGTTTCACTATTTCATAGATTGCGTATGTCGTGCCTGTCGTATCTAGTGTGTGTGTATGTGTTCTTCACATTAAACCGTTCTTTCTACCCGTCGACATCCAGCACAACCAGTGTCCGTGCCGATTCTTCAATCCTAGAAGAGATACAAGTTCTGTGGTCACAAAGCTACGCCACAGAGATACTACGTTGCCACGTGTGCAGTGTGAACTGCAGTGGGCAATGCAAAGCCATGTCATCATACTAGATACGACAGGCACGACATACGCAATCTATGAAATAGTGAAACGAAAAGAAACAATCAAAGAGAAAACAAAAACAAGGTAGACAAATCGAAAAAGAAAAAGAAGAAAAATGAAAGCAAAATCTAAGAGAAACAATCTGTCGTGCCCCCCCCCCGCAGGCGAGGTGGCCAACACTTGAAAAAGAACGAGCTGGAAAAAAGAAGAAATAACAAAAACACCACTGCTTGTGAACAGAGTAAGACAAAGAACCAAGGAGAAAGTAACAAGGAAAAATAACAAAGGGGAAATAACAGGCAGACCAAAGCCCAAAGCACCTTCCAGGTGGCGGCAGCAGCTTGTGGTACGAGTAGGATAGCCAGGTTCTCCCTGCTAATCCGCCTGGTACCTAGCTACCCAGACTGCCGTCTCCGCCCTGCGTTCGTCAACTATGCCCAGCCCCTTGGCGTCAGACAATACGAAACGAGCAGAGCAGGTTCGTCTTCCAACCACGCCACACGGCTCCTTGAGTACGGCTTATCAATCAGAAAAGGAAGAGCAAGAGAAAAAATGAAATGAAAATCACGGAGAGTCAGCGCAAGAAAGAAGAAAAAAAAACTAAAAGAGAAGACAAGGGAAGACCACGTTCGAGCCAGCTGCACCAGTTGGTAGCACTAGTAGTATGGTCATATTCTACGTCCTAGTCGACTTGGTGCCTTGCTACCCTGTCTGCCATCTCCTTCCTACTTTCGTCTACCGCCGTTTCCCTTCTACCCCTCCTGTTCCCCCCCCTCTCCGCATTCCCTCGGTCGGGCTTTATGCCACTTCTCCTGTTGCCCCCTCCCCCCCCGTTCCCTTGGGCACCATCCACGGCGGATGCGCGGCGCTGTCTACTCATCTCAGCCTCAGCCTCGTGCCACCTCACCATGAACCGTTCGGCTGCTTCAAGGATCCCCCGGTACCACTTCCCCACCTTTTTGGCTGCAGTGGGCCACAACGCGGTCTCAACTCCAAACACCAAGGGGGCAACTTCCGTTGACCCTTCGGTGGCTCGGAACTCCCTAAGGTCTTCGACTATGCATCTATGCCAAGTCTTACACTGTCCGCCTGGTCTAGTATGATGACATGGCTTTGCATTGCCCACTGCAGTACACACTGCACACGTGGCAACGTAGTATCTCTGTGGCGTAGCTTTGTGACCACAGAACTTGTATCTCTTCTAGGATCGAAGAATCGGCACGGACACTGGTTGTGCTGGATGTCGACGGGTAGAAAGAACGGTTTAATGTGAAGAACACACACACACACAATAAAATTTGTCATGAGTATTGTCACCGAGAGTGGTATCATCCGCACAGGAGGTGCTTCCACCCCAAATACAAAATAATCGAGCTATATCCTTGAGCCAACTCTACATCGTTACCCTTTCCACGTGACCCCCGGTACTTCCACCTCGCTGGTATAACCTGGTAACACATACATCTTGGACAGATCACGATTTATTTTAGACCGTCGGAGTTGGACAAGTTGTTGATTATCACGCAGATCGTACGATCATATGATCATACGCCCCCGACCGTTCAACATGATGAAATACTGATGATGTACCAGGTACCCGGTATCTTGGATCATTGTCGATGGTACCAGTACACCAGTACCCAGTACTATAGTACGTACCTGGTACAGATCAGGAGTCTATCTGCCCTGAATAGCCCTGATGATGGGTCGGAGATCTAAAGCTTGCTGCTGTTCTTGTACTGCTGTAGTTCCTCCGCAGCACTGCTGTGCTGACTTTACTTTATATATTGCTCTACTTTCGTAGACTTGGCTCTTATTCCTTGGGGGGCTACTCGTATAATGGTACAGATGACGCGAGGCGAGGGGAGTGAGGCGTATATGGCGGCAGCGTACAGCAGTAGAGCTTTCGCCTCTGTTGGGCTGTGGGTTACGTCGCTACGTATGATACGTGTGTCATATGATTCCAGCGGTATCTACGCGTCCCACGTGCTGATTGGTGGTTCAAGTTATTTTCCAAATTATTGACAGTCTCGAAATCGCTCATTGGCCGAAGAGTTTGTGTCCTGCGCACCTGCATACCCGCATCTTGTGGCTAGATGGCTAGGTCTCGAGTTCTGCGTCTAGGGTCCAGGGTACCAGGGTCTCGGTGCTGTCTGCTTTCCCAGCCTCCCATGCTCCCCTGCATGGCGCCGCGCTCGCAGTAGCCATTGCTGTGTGCCCAAGCTCTGCCCCCCAACAGACAGAAAACTGGTGAGTTTCAGTGTCCGTTGACGCAAACATTTGTTGCAGGTTTGTGTCTTTTCCTGCTGCTTCGCTTGCTCTGCACTCTCGACGCGCGGAATAATGTCCACGGTGGGTCGTGGTCTACTCTATTGACGGCATTCCTCCTTTAGCGAAGGCTGCCCTTCCCTGCCTTGCCTTGCCTTCCTCGCCTTGCCGTAGAAAGTTGCTTCGCTTTACTGAGTCTTATCCGCGAGCGTGTTTCTATTCGTTGGCCATATCTGTAGCGCTGGGGCCCTGCCAAGCGGGGTCCATGTTGTGCAACCCGGGGATGGTTTGTACGTCGCCCCCTTGCTTGGAGAAATACGTAAGACATTTTGAGCTTCTGCAGCAGTCGAAAGGTAACGCAGTCCAATATGCTCCGAGCGTGTCTCCAACCTCAAATGAATTACTACAGTTGTAGTACACAACAACAGTAGTACGAGTATTTTACCAGCATTAAAATAACCAGATATTAGCTAATTGAATACCAGGTACCTGGTACGAAGGACTGCTGTCTACGAGTACGTCTGCTATACTGCTGTCTACAGTAGTAGTAGTAGTAGAATACTGCTGCTCTCATGTCAACATGCTGAGTTACATACAGGCAAACCTGCTGCACAGGAGTACTCGTCAGTATGTACAGCTGCAGCAGTTCAGTTGTAGTAGCAGTAGTATTAATAGTGGTAGTAGTAGTAGTAGTAGTAGTTGTTGTTGTTGTTGTCGTTGTTTTTGTTGTTGTTGTTGTTGTTGTTGTTGTTGTTGTTGTTGTTGTTGTTGTTGTTGTTGTTGTTGTCGTTGTTTTTGTCTTCACATCAAATCGTCCTTTCTACCCAGCTTCATCAGTACCCAGTGTCCGTCCTGATTCCTTATCCTAGAGAGATACTGATTCTTCTGTGGTCACAGACTGTGAGAGGAAGACAAAAAAAAAACGACAACTCAAATTGAAGTGTCAAGCAAGTGAAATAAATGCCAGCGTACCGGGTACGAGAATACAACAACACAACCAGAAAAAAAAACCCCAGAAAATAAGACAAAAAACAATTCTAAAAAAAATCTGAAATGCAACAGAAAACAGAATGCACATGGCGCAAGGAGGTCAGAAAGGCTGCAGACTGCTGAGACGGAAAACATACGTACGTACTCAGGAAGGACATATATGTCTGCTGCACGGACGAAGCAACTCGAAGGAGAGGAAGATAGGTACCGGCAAAATACTGTCTGCAAGAGCTCGTCGAACCGACCCCTAACTCAGTGTACCAGGTATACACATACGTATACACGTACTATTACGGGGGGCCATAGTTAATAGGACCAAATATTGTTAGTAAAAATGGTTAAATATATACCTGGTAGGTTTTTATGTATACCATAGGTCCTGTTAACTATGGTCCCCCGTAATACTACAGCAGTACGTATGCCTGGTATTTTTTATTTTATTTTTTTCCCATCCCTTTTTTCCTTCGCCCTTGTTCTCTCTCTCCTTCCTGTTTAGAACCGCAGTCTCGTTTTGGGGACAAACCACTCAAATTTCAAGCAGTTTGTCCCCAAAACGGGACTGCGGTTCTAAAGGGGTTAACATGGCTCACTTCGGTATTCGGTACGATCCCTTTTTGGGGTTGGTACTGACTGGTATCGTTTACCGCGGTATCCAGGCACCACGGTAATGCACGGTAATTATTAGTGATGGCAGATACGGGAGATCGAAACAATTTTACAGACGTGTAATTACTGCAAATCAGCAATTTTAATTACCACCGGTAAATTACGGCTAAACACTGGGGAAAAAAATGAAGCATCCCCGGGTTTCTACAACATGTACGGGAGGCGCTCTTTCAAGCCTTACAAGTTTTTTTACAGAAGAAAAACAATGAAAGAAACGAGAGAGCCGTGTACACATTTAGGCATATTATGACTTGTTGCTTGTTGGTGCATCCGAGGACACAAGAACCCTAGAAAAAGAAGGAAAGAAAGAAGCCCTCATGACGATGTCCACCTACGCGAGAGCAGACCGTCGCGACCGCCTATTCCTCTGGTGTCTGGCGAGCGACCCCCACAAGGGCTCGCTCCCAGCAGCCTTAGCCGTTGCTGGTGTGTAGTGTGCGGTGTGTAGTGTGCCGTGCTGTGTGCTGTATGTTGTGGTTGTGTGCGGTTGCTGTGTGCTGTGTGCGGGGGCTTCCACTATACCTGGTAGAAAACAGGGGGGATGGGGGACCCGTGCATCGGCCTCAACTATTACGGCGAAAAAAAAAAACGGACGGCTCAATCTGACTACGGTAAGTTACGTGTACTCCGGGAACTGCCATCACTGGTATTTATTGGATGGTAACAGGCCACCTTGGTACTCATTGGTACTCATTGGTACTCATTGGTACTCCTCGGTACAGGAACATGCCATCATGAATGCGCAGTAATTTTTGGATGGAAACTGGCCACCTTGGTACAGGAGCCTGCTACCACGGTAATACACGGTAAAATAGTTTCGTGACGAGCAGGCAGTTCCATGAGGATGACCGAGAAGCTTCAAAGCTGGCAAGAGGGGGGGGGGGCGCTTAAATAAATAATCTTGGCGCTCCCGCCGTGGCGGAACAAACGAAGCTTGATCTCTCTGCAGGTCCAAGTGGAGCTCGTGGTACCTACCTACAGTGAGAGAACAACCCTTCAGAATTCAGATTTTGGAGGCCACAGGTTTAACGTTTGTTCGAGCTATGCCAATGGAAAGTTTAAATTCCAAAGATACCCGTCATAATTTTTGAGGTACAGCTTGCTATGGGCATGATCCTTCAAAACGAATAATTCCAAACTTTTGGAAAGCCCCGAAAGAAACAAAAAAAAACTCTGGGGGCGATGTTGGGCCAAGATCGGCTTCAGGAAAACTCAGGCGGATATTCAGCTCGAAGCAGCGAGATTCCGAATCCTCGGCAGACATCGATCCATATAACCAACGACTGCGTCATGAATTCTGCACGGAGTGCGCTCGTTAGGGGCTCCGACTCATCCCAGGGTCACCGTGTTCACACCATGGTGGGTGAAATGTGGCGGGAGTTGGCCAGGAGTATGATAAAAAACCATTGGCCGTTGGTGTACTAAACAGATGACCAAAAATCTCGATCCGTCTCGAATGGCATTTTTTTTTTTTTTCAGGTTTGGGAGGATACCGTAGGACACCGCCGGCAAGCTCTCGCCCCCTAGACCATGGCCACCTCATATCTTCGAGGCCATCATCTACACTCGTTGCTCGCCCGACACCAAGCGGGTTGGCCGTGGGCTGAACCTATGTCGAGATCGAGCGTCTATTGTCGCACGAGCTGAATTTTATCAGCATGTGGACAATTTCCCTAACTAAAAACAAATTGCGCCACCTGCAGCCGTTAAAAAAAAAACAAAAAAAAAAACACACACACACACACACATTTTTCCCTTTTTTTCCCCACAGCGGCGGTACCGGAAATAAACTTTTTGCCCAATGCGTTTTCATTGGCATAGGCCTTGGCGCATTTTTTTTTACAATGGATTTTCATGGACGAAACACGCTCGTGGCGCGCGTTTTTTTTTATGTGCCTGATTTTGACCCAAATGGATCAGGTATACCTGATTTTGGCCACAGCTAGAAAAATCAACAGGTTTGTTTCCTGTCCAATAAAAAAAAACATTCAGAACGAAAAAAATTAAGAAGAAAAAAAAGTACAATCGCTAAAAAAAATGTGTAGTCGCCAAGAGAAAATTCAACCCTGAGGCTAGTCCATCAAAATTGGCCGCCTCACCCAGTGGCGTAGATGGTATTTTTACCTTAGGCTGTTTCGTATGCGGTTCGGTTTCGAGCTTCAGATTTGTAATTTTCGATCTCAAAAACGAATGACGCTGCTTATGCAGTCCAAATATGCAAAATCCGACTGGAATTGTTTCGATTTTTAAGAATCCGATGACCCAAGTCGTCGGATTTTGGGCCAAAATCCGACGACCTGGGTCATTAGATTTTCAAATCGCAAAATGGCATGCTCTCTAAATTCAAGATGTTATCCACGACAGCAAAACAGCAGCAGAACGATCGATGAGTTGGATGGTGACACAGCTGTATACCTATAGCGACGTTGCTTCGCACCCGAGGCTCGGGCGGCGGGCGGCGTGTCCCTCCGTGGCCAGACTACAGTGGCTTGACGCGGGCTCGGGCCTACAGACCAAGAGAAGCGCACTCGGCACGCACCTCTCCGCGGATACGTACGAGTACTCGTAGACTATACACTGCTGTACAGCAGCAGCTGTCAGTCACAAAATGGAACACAAAATACCAAGACAGGTTGGCTCTACCGCACTCGCCACGTCTTTTTGCCGCCAGACCAGAGACAGTCAGCCTTGCCTCGGACGCTTGGGTCCTACGCGCATGACAGCGCACCCAGCGCGCCTCTCCTCGCGGCGCCAAACCACAAAAACAGCAGTTGGTCTCGGCGTTTGCTCGAATCTCTGCACACACAATACATCTGATTTTTCCGCACAGGAGAACTGTTTCGCCTATAGTTCACATCTGAAAATGTGATTGGGCCAAAATATGAAGCTCAAAAATCGAACGGCATAGGAAGCGGCCTTACTGTACGGTAATCGGGAACTGTACCTGTACGCTTGCGCGGTATTTGGTTGGGTGGAACGAGAAACCACAGAGATGCCGATATTTGCACGGTAAATGTTTGGATGGGAATGGGATAACATTATTTTCTCGGTAACGATTTGGATGGGAATGGGAGAACATGATTTGCTTGGCAACGCTTTGGATGGGAACAGTAATTGCGATTTATCACGGTAACGTACCGTTTACCAATTACCATGTTTTTACCAATTACCGCGGCAAAATGACCGAAGTGAGCCCTGCTATTTAATACTCGTACGTGGTACGTAGTCTTACCTCAGATCCGGGGTCGCACGGCAGGCCCTTCCCCTCCCCACTATCTACGGTACGGGCCTTGCACGTTTATCCTATCGCGAGACGACTTCACCTCTTTTTTCCCTGGCTGACTTGCATCCAAATGCTCCTACTCACGCTACTCGTATGCGCGCTCAGCCCACTTCATTCAAAATCTACAGGGCCTTCCTCGTTTTTTTTTTTTCCAGCGGGATTTATCCCGCGGTTTTGGGCTGGATTCGGGATTATCCCGTGTTGCCGTGATATATGTGAAATCCCGCTCCCGCACAAAGGAGAAACGAGTTACGCGCAAACTCTTGTAGATCCCCTTCCCGCGGCCACGGCAAGTTGGAAATCCCGTTCCCGCACAAACTAGTCCCGCGCAAAAACACAAACATCTCGTTTCCTCAGGTATCCCAAACCCCGTGAACAAAGTAACGTAAAATTCCGCTGAGATGTGAATGCTAGTCACGCCCCGCAGATAATGGGATTCTGACCGAGGGTGCATACACGCAGTACAGTATACGAGTTCAGTTTTGTTCAGTCTCTTTTCTTTGAGTGTGTTTCCACTTTTTGTTGTTGCACACAAAAACATGTACTGAATACCTGGTAGTACTTTAAAACCAGTAGAATTATTGAAATTCCCGGTGACATGAGCAATATTTTCAGGTCATTCCTCGGGGGGTTTTCCTGCGGGTTTAGTCCCGTCATGACAGGATCCCGTCCCGGGGAGTACCGCGGTGGCCGGATCCTGCAGAAATAATCGTGTGGAATTCCGTCGCGGCTAGATCCCATACAAAACTTCCCGTTGAATCCTGAGCTTGTTGAATCCCGTCCCGGGGAGTCCCGCGGTGGCCAGATCCCATACAATTAGTACCGTGGAATTCCGGGGAACGTAATTCTCGCGGGATATGGTCCCGGAGTCGAAAAGGCGTCCCTAAGAATACCCCACAACAGGAATCGAAACTATGGCCATACCGGTAGTGTGTTTCCAGGCTAGTCACTAGACCACCGGGGCGACCGGCATTGCATCATTAGCAGTTGTGTATATGCCGGCGTCCCCGGGTGGTCCGCGTGCCTTTCAAGATCAATTTCATGGGTTCGAGTTTTACCGAGTACATACTCGTGGGAAGTTTTTCTTGCAACAGGAATGAGTATTAATAGCGGAAAGCGCGAGAGCGTGAGTTAGCACCATTCGATGAAAATCGACGAGCAATGGGAATGCTGACCCTATGCGCGATTGAATGAAGGTACATACCGGGGGGGAGAATGGACGACACCTGTGACCACGGTCTTGCCCAGAAGATTGCTGAGGGTAAAACCTCCTACCTGATACGAGTTGAACTGGAGAGTAAAATTTATGATACCAAAAAATAAATAAATAATTCATACAGGGCGGTTCGCGTATTGGGCGGTTCCGCCAGCTGCGCTCGAACACAAGGAAGAATGGAGCGCAACAGATAGATGGTTCAAACATTAGGTGCAATTACGCGACTTGCAAGGGCCAAGAGCTCCATGCTCCAGGATAACAACCCCGACGCCGCATGCACGTACATGCTCTTTTGATATGCACGAAAGAAAAGACACGGCACAGCACCGCATGGCGCTTCACTACGCTGCGCTGTTGCGCGAGATGAACTGAGCTGGGCGTGCCTTGTTTTTCTTGTCACCGTATTATACTTTAACCCTAATCTGGTAAGTGGTACTTCGTACTTGGTCTACATGATAGATACACATACATATCTGGCATGCGAAAGCTACCGCTGCGCTGCTGTGCTGCTGAGCTGAGAGAGCTAACGCTGCGCTGCTGATCTGGTCAGGGTGTGATTTGTGTTTTTGTTGTTATGCTCTACGTGGTCCTTCGTACTTCGTACCTGGTACCAGGTATGATGTGATGCCGTTTATCTTGAAGTACGTGTGGTGGAGCTACTGCTGTGTCCAGCTCAGTGTTGACCAATTGGTTTTGACTGCTTTCGATTCAGATCTGAATCCCGTAATATTTTCTTTTGGCTTGTTTTATTTACAAAGCAAAAGTCGGACTTTTATCTTGAATGTAGTTTAGAAGCGGCTATCTCGCTCAGTTTGATCGCTCTTTGATTCGGACTCGAGTTTCGAAGATCCATTTTATGACTTTTTTTCTACTCTAGAAATCAAGTATCTTGAAATAAGTGCGATACATTTTTTGTCTCGGATTTAGTACAAGCTGAGCTGCGCTGGGTGTGATTTTCGAAAAAACGAACAACAAACGAAAAAAAGAAGGAAGCAACGCACATGAAATATCTCTAGAGAAACAAAAAAAAACTATCGGCAATTACGGGCTGAGGAGGGTTGTGAGACAAATATGGGGAATGACGTCTCCCGGTACGCGCCGTCACCACGTCACATCGGTATCGATCACGTCACCGGTTTTGGCCGTCACGACCCCGCGAACCCTTATCTCCCGTAACGAAAAAGCGTCTCCCTATCCCTTAGGAAAGGAAAAAAGTGGCGGGACGCTGCATACCGTTTTTCATCTAATTTTCCCTCAAGCTCCCACGTACGCTTGGCACCGGCCAGAAAAAAACTATCGCAAAAACAAATAGAAAAAAAACACAACGTACAAAAAATCGTAAAATACGGTTTTCGATTTCGTTGCAAGTTTTTTTTTCTTTTCGAAACGTGGACGTTTCGTTCGTGTCCCTCGAAACAGGCTTCACTTGCCGTCACGTCACGTGATTGTTCGTTTGCGGTCAAGTCACCAGCCACATTACCGTCGCTACCCATCTTTGCTGTGACGTGGGAAAATATACCGAGCGAGACAGCTGAGGGTCGGACCATTACAACGTTTATGTTTATATAGACGTACAGCAGAAACACGTTCGTAGTTGCCAGGGGTGGAAATACATGGCCGCGTACAACGTGTTGTTTTTAACGTACATGGCTTAATATATACCAGGTATATTCTAAAAATGTAGGTATTACGTTCTCCTTTTAGTCTCTTGTAGGCGTGGGTTGAAATGTTACGCAATTTGCAAAGGAACAAGAGTGTATTTATGATCAACTACAATTAAATTCACACGGAAGAAATGCGCTTCGTACCGCCAAGTTAATTCTCGCTGGGAATGTTTCGATCGTCGAGCAGCATGTCAATTACGGCCGAAAATACCCAAGAGATAATGACGGCCTAATTTGTTTTCGTCTGTGGCGAAAAACAAGCTCAATTTGATGCCTGCGGCGAAACAGACCCAGAACACTTTTTTTCTCATACATTCATCGAAGAATGCCGTAGGACACGGAAGAATGTACACCACTGCGATAGCCTTTTGATCTCTAGGAAGAATGTACACCACTGCGATAGCCTTTTGATCTCTAGGAAGAATGTACACCACTGCGATAGCCTTTTGATCTCTAGGAAAAATATCACCGGGTGTGCTGCTTATGGGTGTGTGCTATCTAACGCATCCGCGGTGATAAACTACGTGCGCAGGAGCTGCGCAGCTGGGGGGGGGGGTGTGGTAACGGGGGTGTGTGGTAATGGTAGTGATGATTGCCAAAAAGCGTTAATACACCTCGGCCAGATTGCAGATAGCGAAATAACTAGAGAGTGTGATAGCAAGGGGGTTGACAGCAAAGGGGAGGATACCGGCGACAAGAGTTGACAGCGAGGGGTGTACTAACATCTGAGAGGTTTTGGTTGGAAGACAGTTTGCTTTTCCACTCCTACGCAAAACTACCCGCGACGGTAAGGCCCACGCCTGAAACCGGAGATGACAGCAAACATTCCCACCTTGCTGCAATGCCGCAAAGAGTTTTTTTGGTGGGGCATGATTTGTCTGTTGTGGTGGCGTAACTTCCGGGCTGGAATCCATTTTGTTTAACGCAACAAGCGTCGGAAGGCCCGTTGCGCGCAATGCAATACGAGGTTTAGCGCAGCCCAACTTTGTCGCGGCAGGCGAAAACCCTGTTGGGCGGGAAGATAATTGAGGCACCCTTTTTGTTTTTCAGATCGAAAAAAATGTTTTAGGTGTCTAAGGCTCATTCTTATCGGAGAGCGTTTTTTCCATAGTTTCCAAAGCTTGGAAATAATTGCAGATATGTATCAATATACGGGGGCGTTCTGTCACTATTCGTGAAAATCTCCAGAGGCAAAAATATAAAGTTCGTTAACATTCCAATATTTGTAAAAAAATAAATAGGAAATTTGGAAGATTGAAAAATTGCGCGAAAAAAATGTCGAAAATTTGGAAAAAAAACTCTCCGATAAGAATTACCCTGAGCACACATTTTCAAGTGTTTTTCAGACGTATACTAACGCGATTGGCGCATTTTTTGCCTCCGGCGGCTCTCCGGGGCCCCCATGTCTCGAGGTTAAATGCCTACGGCGCGTGAGCCCCTCACTCTGTCGAGCTGACGTTCCGCTCCACGAAACAGGCACCGGAGCGATATATACCGTATGCTCTATTAAATAGTTACAAGTACCACCATAAGACTTTAATAAATACGTCAAGACTGCTGACGATTGCACGTCAGAAGCTGAAGAACTAACTGCTGTCATAATCTACGAAAAACAGGTTTCTAGCCGACGCCCAGAATGGCAATACACCGTACACTATAAAAGTGCGCTCTGGGTTGTTTTCGAGATAGTGCCACACCGACCCGCGACAAGTATCGTGATTGGCCACAAATTAAGTTCGGGCGTCGGTGATTGGGCCTTAGGGCACAGTAGGAGTAGTAGCAGTGTTGCGGGTGAAAGGTATTCATCAGGTGGTGCTAATTGTTTGGAGTGTGATGCTGTTCTCAGACGCACCTCCGGAATGGGTGCGGCACTCAACGTACCCCCGGTGATCAAGTGAAGATCGAAAAGCGGACCAAACACATATCACCGGGTGTGCTCTTGTGGGGGTGTCTGTCATTTAATAAGTGTCTGCTTCCTTCGGTGTTATACAGTAGGCCGCAACATGTTTTTTAACGAAGGCGAGAAAAGGTGCGGCACCTTGAAACTGTGGCGCGGCAACCCGCACCAAGCCCTCCACCTTGGGGCGCGCTACGCCCGATTCTGAAGAAACATGTGCGCCAGCGCACCTTTTTACTACCTGTTTCCGCCCCTGGTAGTAGCCCACACGGCTTGATAACCTTTTTACATCTGTCATTGCACTCGTAGCTCTTCTTCCCTAGGTAGCGCGGTAAAGACAGCAGTTATAGCAACTACAGAGACGTACTGTACATAGACAGACAATGCCGTGGTGCATGATCTGATTTCGAAAGAGTGCATATTCACATTCGCCATGTTCGACAACCACAGCAGCGCCCATACTCTTCCAGCAAAAACGGCAAAAAGTCTACAATTGGTAGTATGCTATCATATTCATAATGCTGCTGCTGTATATACAACACTTCTAACTACTCACGTGTATCGTCTACACTTGTATACTTTTGCTTCGAGTAAACCTGTGCCCGTCGATTAATTGGGCAGGGGTGAAGTCGTGGCTTTTGTACAGAGGCAATTGTAAAACGAAGAAAGAAAGAAATAAAGAGAGAAAGAAAGAGAGAAAGAAAGAAAGAAAGGAACGTTTCATCTGTTTTCAATAACAGCCACTGACAGCGCACTCGAGATTTTACCCCTGAACAGCCCTGTATAAAACTGTTTGCTACCTTTTGCACCACGTGTGCGGGACTGTCACCAAGAACATGTTCTTTTGGAACCGTCCGTGACTCGATTTTCAAGCTAAGTCGGAAATCGGAGGAAATATCGAATCTTGAACACGCAGAAGTTCTGCAACACTTCCCTGCTCCGCCCCGCGGACTTAAGCCTGTGACGAAGGATGGCGGACGAAGAACAAAGGGTTGTTGCTGGCAGCACATTTCTTTGGGTTCGTTGGATGCCACCCGCCGTTGTGGGCGTATAGACCCTTCTAACATTTTTGCGGACATAAATAATACTCGAGGTCCACACAAGCGCAGCGCAAAGGTGCGCGACGGTACCGCACATTAATACGTATTGAAGAGAGGCAGAACGCTGCGGCGCGGGCGGCCCATCACAGTGGACAAATCGCGTCTGTGCCCCCCTGGCACCGCCTATTTACGCGCCTCAGGCCACGAGTAGAGCCCCGACTGCATATTTTTTCGCCCGTACTCAAACCAGTATGTATATACCATGTTCGAGTTTCAAGTGGGAGGCATTATCATCGCCGAGGTATGGTATACCTGGTACGAAGTATGATATATGGAGAGTATGAGCACAAGAAAAAACTCTTTCGAGTCAAACATACGGGCGCTATACGGATATTTCTACCCATATTGCTATTTACACCATCCCCTGACATGCCTCATTTTCTCTACAAGTACCAATAATTCCTGTTTCGTTTGGTACGCTGGTTGCGGAAACCGTTTCTTCGTCTCCAAATAAAACTGCCCTTTATTGTATATCTTTCGAATTGCATTGCCAATATCGTTTTCTGAGTTGCGGTAGAGAGTTTTTTTCCCTCGGCCAGATAGCTGTATCGCAGCTTTCTGCAATCTCGACCACTCTATTTCACCTTCTCTTTCGCTACGATGATAGCAACCGGGTTCCTAACTACTGTAGTACGACCTACGTACAGCTGTCTCGAAAGAGCTAGCCTCCGGAGGGCACCTCCGAATGGTACCGTACCATTCGACTCCTCCAACACCAACGTAGCGTGAGACTACCGGGTACTGTTTACCGTACTCCTATCAGTGGTTGTTTTCCTACCCCAAAATTTTCCGGCCCCCGGTTGCCTCTCCTTCGCAACCTTTGCCGCCGCAAGCTTACGAGACACCCTTGTGGAGTCTTTTACCACGGAATCGCCCGACATCTTGCGCGCAGGAGCTTCGGCATATCTCACCCAACCAAAATGATGTATAGAGTATTTCGAAGTATAGTATAACTCGTCTATCGTGCTCAGGTTTTCCACCCATTGCCCTGTCCCTGTCTCTCCTCCATCCTGCCACCTCTCAGTGTAATGTTCTCTATCTCTCTCTTTTATTTTTTATTCAGGATCTCCACCCACCGTCCGGTCCCTGTCTCTCATCCATCCCGCTAACCCTAAGTTTAGTTTTCTCTGGTTGCCATTATATGGTGTGGCATTTTCGGGGGCTTACGAATATGTTCAATGTGATATACGCGCTACGTATCTCTGGTGCCCTCAGATAGCGCAAATATACTGGTAGTGTACTTGTGCTGGTACACAGTACAAATGGTTTCGGTACCCGGCTCTACAGCTTTTAACATTTTCATTGAACGCTGAAAATACTCCAAAACGTGCCAGTGAACCATCGCTCGGTAGGCAAGATGCATGGCCAAACTGGAGTGATAACCCCCTACACGTTATCATACTGTATTGCCCGTGCGCGACGAATAGCGGACATCTCATACGTACCAGGACCCCCTCTGCTATGCGCATTGCGTTCGTTTTAAATACTCACCTTTTTTACTGCTGCCACACATGTTCCAACTCTGATTTCCAGTAGACCCCCCTAACCGTTGGTGCAGTTCTACGTACGGGAGTTAGGCCCAGGAGATGAGCCGCTCTTTTTCGACTAACTTGTGCGTTACCCAACTGCATGCTTGTAGCATGCTTATTAAAGTGGTGACGCAGGTTTCTTTCGTGTTATGCACAATGTGGCAGTGACTTCATCGTCATGAGCAACCGAACGAATGTAACAAGACAGCTATATGTCACGCTGCTGCAAGAAGCAAACCTTGAAAATGGAGTACAATATTTAGCAAAACCCCACCCCTTTCTCTCCTTTCCTCATTGTCTTCCGCAACGCCTCCAACCATTCAGGGTTTTGTTCCCATCAACAGCCACAACAGAGCGAGGGTCCAGCTTTTGAGATGCCACTTCGTTCAAGATGTGGCGCCCGACTGGTGTCGCAGTTCGTCATTGCGAGCTGCGTAGTGGTAGCAGGAACCACCGCCGTCTCCCTCGATGTATCAGGAGTCAAGCTCGACGACCATCCCAACCCCCAGCCTACGCTTCCTCACTACCTGGGAGGGAAACCTGAAGAGCAGCAGGTACTTAACCAGCAGGTGTCTAGGTAGCGACACACCAGGGTCGGTGGTTATACAACCATCGGGATGCCGCGAATGATTTTTATACGAGGGGATCTCTGTTGGCGCCGAAAAAAGAAGCATATAGCACAACCAGCGCAGTCAGTCTGGAATACTGTGATTGACCATTTTATACATGGAACACATGCCTCTATCCAGATGGCATCGAATACCACCCCAGCTACAAGTACGCGTGATAATCTCGTGTGACGGAAACACCGTACTAAGCAGCCGATTCATGATCCGAGATACATTGGGTGTGAATGCAATACACGATGTTGATGCAGGTCTAGACCCACTCTTTGTTAGCCCTGTAGGCTCCCTAGTACCGTATGTACGAAATCCTCTAACATATGCGAACCTGGTACGCGTAGTTCATTGGGGCGTAGTGAGATTAACTATAGCATGAGCACATTGCAAGGTATGCCTTTTACTGCTACGCTACTAAAAATTGACGGCCCCCACGTAACCCTGAAATTTTGTTTTGAAGACGCTTTTAATGAAGCAAGTTTTCTCATAAACTTGATCTTGGGCTGCAACTACTGCCAGTAGAATTTGTAAGCCGCACGCACCAGCATTGGCTCGATACCCGATAGCTTGTTGAGATCAACGTCCTGAACTTTGCGTGATAGAGTTCGTGTACTCTCCTCAGCATACAGCTACAGCTAGCTACAGCCAGCGTATGTGCGTCGATGCGTGCTACGTACGATAGTGGCACAGTACTGTACAGTATTGCTGAAGCATGTTTTGCCCAAAGGCTTCCTGACTGCCGGGGTTCCTTAACTGGGTCACTGTTAGTATTACAGTAATGCAGTACCCAATATGATTGGGACGCCATTTGTGTATAACACGTAATGTTCGTTGTATAGCTAGAGGCCGTCGGGGTTGCACTTTCGCACTTTTTCAAAGTCAGGCTTTGGGCCAGAAAAAAGTCGGTTCGCCCCTATCGTGGCTTGTATCTGTCAAATATCAGCGTCAATTTAAGGTTGCTTATTTCGCGCTGTTTACACGGCTGACTAAAACGTAGGGGTCCCCACTTGAGGCGGGCGATGGATCAAGATAAAAAATGTCGGCGCCATCCGACCGAAAGACCCCGTTTGTTGTTATCCTATGGCATTCACCAGGGCACACAGTTGACGGCAAAACACAACTATCCAGCACCGCAAGCTCCTATTTTAGTAGCGACATCTCCCCTATGTTGATGCCATTTTGATATCGATACTGGGGATAGGACGCGTGCTATGATGGGGGTAGGGGTAGCACCTACACGATCAAGGTCTCCTCTCCTCTCGTGAGTATAGTATAGGGACTCTCAGCCCCACCCAACAGCCGACATTGAGAAATAATGCCCGATACACAATCAAATGGGTTTGCAGTTGATAATAAGCAGTACGCATCGAATGCAAAGATATTAAGTAGTTCGAGAGATACAATGGCTGAAAAGCGCCGTCAGTGGGAAATGTTTGGGGTTAACAATTACTACCTCTAGTTGCAACCCCTATCTTGAACCGTAGCACGGCTCCGAGGCTTTTTATAAGGCAAGAAACAGGCGTACGCATTTCATGACACCATGCATGTTCCCTTCTTGCGCTGTTTTTTTTTTTTTTGTCGTGAAGGCACACGCTTACGGTCCGGATGTGCACGTTGCGCCTCACACCGCGGATGGGCCCGGACTACATGCGGCGGTCGCCGGCACCCAGGCGTCATTCACAATCCGATTAGTAGGAGAAAACGGCTCTGAACCCAAGGGGGATTGGACCGTCGATAAGAAACGGTTCATATATGTCTGGATAGCCAGCGAAGACAACGTATTCATTGCGGGGGTAGAGAACAACGGGGATGGGACTCTCACAGCCAGTTACGAGAGTTCTTTCCCCGGCACGTACCTGGTGTACATCGAAGATGTAGACTTGCACATCAGAGACGCTTTCGAAAGAGGTCAACCGATCGTTGGCAGCCCCTTCTCACTGATAGTTTCGGGAGAGCCAGCACTTAACGTCGATGCTCTCCCCGTGTGCGGTACCGAGGAAGACGAAGGTGTAGAGGCGAGCTATTGGCGACAAGGGTCGTGGGTGTCTTCAAACGTCGCAAGCGCGAAACATGGCGTTTTGAGGGATGGGTGGGTGTTCCAGCCGAAGGAGTGTGCACACGACACCTTCTCGTACGATGATCTCATGCTCTTGGCGAGCCTGGAGGAACCGACGTGGCTTCTTGCTATGGGCAATTCTATCCTGCGAGGTGTGTATTTGTCTCTATTGGATATGGTCCTGGCTCGAGGGCAGAAGGACAACTTCGGCAGCAGTGCCATACAGAAGTGCTGGGGCTTCGTCGACATTCGGGTAGGCAACCTCCGCCTCACCTATCAGGTCAGTCCCCACCTTTTCAGTTGAGTTGCAGTCTCATTTCATTTCGGTTGCACAGGATGATGCCCTCGCCCTTTTCATCTAGCGGTATGATCTCTGCAGGCGACGGCCGACATTCACTACTGATATTCCGAGGGCGCGGGAAGGGTATCTACTGTACCCGGGTGCCTATCCAAGAATGGATATCTACCCGGGTACATGACCGAGTATGACCAATAGAGTCAGGTTTGGTACCCGGGTATCCCAGAAAATACACTCAAGTATTTTCGAAGCCGAATCCCGGAATGCAAGAAGGGCGTTCCCGGGATGGGAAAAACCTTGCTGACTGTACAGTACAAGTCCCTTTCATCCCAAACTCCATACGAGTTAAATGTCGACGAAATGCTACTGAGTATAGATTTTGTGCCCTACTAAACACAGCCTGGCAATATTCGACTTGGACGACTCTACAGTTGTAGCGACAGTGGAGTTTTTTTGCGCAACGAACCACCCTGCCGTGTGTTCCGTTCACGGTTATCCACCTTTGTGCAGGATCTACGGTTGTACACGGTAAGGTCGGTGGAAGATTCGACCATTTGTAATGACGAGAAGCTAGTGAGTGGCAGCACAGCCGCCTACGTAACTTCTGCGCGGCATTTCTTCAAGAACACCATCTTTCGAGACGACCAACCTTGGCCTACTGTGATTTGGGCTCCATCGAATATGGTCGATTCGGACGAAGCCCCGAATGTCCAAATCACGGTGAGCAGGAACCTGTGTATGTTTTTGACGAATGATTTGACTGGGGTGACAGCCCCACGGGCAAGCAGTTGACATATTTAGTGCTTACACGTTCCCCACGATTTTCTAGCGGAAGAAAGTCGTTTTGAAAAATTTCGCCCGTATGACACACGTGGTACTTGTGGCAGTATGAAGCGCGTGACTTTGCTTGCAGTAATACCGTTCAACGCCCGCTTCTGCGCATGCAGTAATGCGTTGTGTGCACGTGATGCAAATACACGTGCGTGCTATGATAGGAGTACGAGATGCCTTTTAGCAAAACAAGAACTGATTGATTAGGATCCTGTTCCCAATCTCGTTGGAACACCATCGCGTAGTGTTTTGCAATATTATTCGTGATATGCCTATGCTTTATTTGGGGTTGTCCATCGGGTTGCACTTCTGTTCTTTCTGAAAATCTAGTTTCTGGCTGACTTTGTAATGACTTAGTAGCGACTCACGGATGGCATAGAACTCCTCATGAGAGGAGCCTCAGACAGTAGAGGTGGTGCTACCCCAGCCGTAGCGAGTGATGCATATGTCGTCGCCGGTGACTCCTCGTATGCTACACGTGTGCTATGCGTATGCTACTGTATATACACTTTAGGTAGTGATGGATGCGCTTCCTGAGGACTGGAACGGGGAGCTCGTCATGATGGATCACATGTACGGATACGTAAGTGAGGCGCACGGCACCCGAAACGACACCCCTGTGACTATTAAAGTTGCTAGTAGAATGTTTCGCTCAGCACGCGGGTGCCAACGTAGTGTTCATAGCCCATAATCCAAATTACAGTACTATGGATAGTACGCGAAGGGTCTATGTGTTGGTGGTGGTTGAGGTTCTTGTAGTTTCTCGTGTAGTGCCCGTGGTTCACGAATCAGCTCGTTGTTCACACTAAGTGGCCCGACGCGCCACGGTGCACAGTCATCATCGTGAACGTTGGGGGTGAAAACCCCGCTCACTATTGGCAGCCACCAGTCCCGCGTACGCGAACAACTTGTCCCAGTCGTTGTCGGCGGCGAGAGGTGGGTTAGTACTACACGATATTTGATTGACCCCTACTGCTAACCCCCCCGCCTTTCTGTGACTATACAAATATCCATGCCGTCCCCGCGTCTTCCGCCACACAGGGCTGGGGCTGGAATACTGCGAATCCCACTCTGGCCTCCCTGCGTGGGGTGCACCCTGTAAATCAATTCAGCCCTCCCTCAGACGACAGCGGCGTTTCAAGAATGACTCGATATCACAGACATGATCCTAGGACAACGTTTATGAGCGTCTTTCCGGTGAGTTTGTATGAATACTCCGTGAACAGAGGCCGCGCCAGGGGTAGCGTGGTGCATCGTCGTGGCGGAGCGACTTCATATATGAGGACCAGCCACGTTTTTAACAATACACGAGGCGCTTCTTAACAAGATGCCGTCCTATTGTGGTATAGTGTACCTGGCATAGTTCCGTCGTGGCAGACGTACCGCATTACCGTATGAAAACACCAAAGCATCTTGAAGTAACCACGACATGGTATTGTGTAACAGACGGAACAAGGCTTTCTATAGTTTCGACTGTCCAGGATATTCTCCGCGTATACATTTGTGACGTGTTTTTGTTCCTTTGACCCAAATATTCCTCTCTCCTTTCCGCAGATATACCAGGCGAAGATTTTCGAGAACGAGGTGTCCAGGGTTGGCAAACGATGCTACGGATGCAGCATTCACTACCACTATATTTCGGAAGCTAACTCTTCAGAAGCATATGATGGATCCAAAATGGTGCATTCAGCGGTGACCGAAATGGTCGCAAATGTGAGAATACGCTCTCGTCAACGGGCCAACCAGATTTCAACGTGCAGCAGAACAACTTGGCACCTGAAGTCGCAGGCAATACCTTGGCGTGTGGTATCGTGGTGCACAGTACACAATGCATGTATTTGTTTATAGGCGTGGGTATCCCATGTGTTGCGTTGACACGTTGTGACGTTTTAAGTACACGGTGTATTTCTCGAACACTTGAAGCTTATGCTTGATAACCTATTTGTAGTTCACAGCGGGTGACGAATTTGCAAATATGAGCGGCCACCTGCCGCCGTCGCCGATGGGATGTGCCCCGACTGTATTTTAGACTTTGTACTTTGTAGATTACGTGTTGCACCGCATCGTTGTGACGAGTTTACGTACAACGTAGTCAAGACACGGTGTGTCTATCTAACTTTTTAGGTGATGGTTGATAATCTACTTGGTATCGGGAAATGCAACGTTTGCGATATTCTGGGACCACCGGCCACCGTCGCCGGTGGATGTGTCCCAACTGTAGGTTATACCTGGTACTGCTATATTTTTTGTTTCTTGTAGACACCGAAGCCGTCCACAGCAGTAGCAAAAACACCACTTGTATATGATCTTTGCGAGTACTGCAGAGGCGACCATGGCACCTGGCAGTACCACAAGGGTAATACGGAGATGGTATCTGGTATCAGATACCGTCAGTACCCCTCGGCAGATATTGATACGAACATTTTGTGTTCTCGCGAAGAAATATCACTATCGTTTTCCTAACGTAGTCTTGACCGTTGTTCTTTGATCCTATTGTAGTCGCCCACCCATTGCACAACTGCCGTCCCGGGCTGCTTGGGCCATGCTACGGCTTCCAGATCATGCTTACCAAGGCCGTGGGAACGAAAGAAGTTCTGTACGACAAGGTGGACGGCACACCCGACATCATCTCAAGACGCGCTGAGGTTGCTAACGCTTTTGAGGTGAGGGGCACATTCAGCTGTACGCTGGGCTGTTGTAAGAAGCGGCGAGTAATGCGTACCAGGTATATCAGTATGCTGTAGGGCGTTGTCGCGCACACCATGTCCCTGTTCTCGCTTGCATCGAGCTTACCTGAGTTGTACTCTTAATAGTGGATTGATACTGTTATTTGTGGACTAGTACATGTCACTAATAGTGAATTGACTTCCCGTCTGCATCATCCCGTGCTTGCCCCCCCCCCGCCGCAGATGTGCACGGACTGCCCGGCCACGTTGATCCCGTACCACGTCAAGCCTGAGCCGGCACTAGCATGCAGGACCGTGAGTTTCTTGCCGGGTAACGCATCGTTTAGTACGGCGTGGGACGAGGAAATGTGCCCGGACTGGTGCTTGGCGACTGATCCTGTGGGTCAGACTCGTACCGGTTCGGGCTTTGTAGATATTCGTGTTTGCGGGGTCGCCAGTGATCCGCCCTGATCCAACTTGACGTGTCGACTTGTCGTCGACAGTAACGTGATACTTGAAAGTTGCTGCTCTAGCTGTGTTTTTCCTGCGCTTTCCTCTTGGGTGTACGATTGGTTTTTCAACAATTTTGATATTCGCCGCTTTGAGTCGGTCGGGTAAGTGACCTCTTACCTTGATTATTTTGTGGGACGTATTGTAGCCCATGCTGCTCCCGGGCGATATGCGTTCGTGGGTTGGTTGGATGGTTGCACTGGTGTTCGCTGGGCGTGTCTTTATCGTAATGAAGCTTTGCATTATTCCGTAGCCGAAACGATGGACTTAGCAACGCAGACGGTTCCTCGGTTGTCATTCCTGCTTCGAGCTAGGTGGCTGTCATTTTACATATAGCAGTTTTGGGGATTAAATGACAGTATCGCGTTGTCACGACAGCAGGGCGCATGTTTAGGTGATGCGGCCTTCTCTAGTGGATAATATCCGAGTGTGGTCTACAAGGGTCATCTGGACCCGAATGCAGCGGCGAGGAGGCGGACTGTGGGCGCCACGATCTACTTTAAACACGTTAACACGAGTAGTGGAATACGGTGTACACCATGTCACCATGTCATGTCAGCTTCTATTTATGTAAGTACTACCGTTTGTAGTACCTTCAGGGCGTTAAGAGTAACTGCGTATCGTATGCGATAGGATTCACAACGAGTTGGCTGTTTTTTTTCACGCCTATTAATAGTTCAAGTTTTCACTCAAGTGCTGCCAGAGACAAACAATCAGGCCTGCCACCCCCCAACGGCACGTTAGTCGCAAGCGCCCCCTTTCTAACCTTATCCGTGTGAGGTATCGTGTGCCTTTCAGTCCTTTGTACTGGTAACCTTTGTGGAGGTAAGACTATCGAGCGCTTTTACTCGAAGTATACTTCTCCGGCCCAACGGCTTCAATCTCTTCTGCGACCTCGGAATAGCCGCGGATTCCAGTTGAAGTGCTTGAGTGACACGAAAGACCGGTCTGGATTAAAGCGGCAGATACTATCGGGCTGACTCACCCCCTGCACGTACTCGTACAGGTCTACCTCCCCTTTTACTGGCTACGCTTGCGACGACTGCCATTGTGTGATTTCGTCTGTATTTCGTCTTGTTTTTCGTTTTGTTTCACATTTTCCTTACGCGCGTCAGACGAGCTCTCGTTGTCCCTCCCCCATCCTGGTAACTTATACAAGGCGCTTCGCTCCGCGGGCGGCCTACACCGCCCGCTACGCTCGCTCAGGAAAAGGAAAAGTACATCAAAGTATTACTATGCGAAGCGGACAGAGGTCCATGATGGACTATACTTTTTTATTTTCATCGTAGTTGCAAACTGGCGACTTGAAAATGCCAAGAGCCCCGCCGCCATATTTCAGGAGAAAACTGCTCGGCCGCCACAAATGCTTCGCATCGCGGGCGGTTGCCGCACGTACGTACATACCCAGGTAGAGTACTTTTTTTTTTTTTTATACGCTGTATGTACGAAAAAAGAGAAAGCACAGCACGGCACAGCGGCACAGCAGCACAACAGCACCGCAAAAACACTGTAAAATGAAACAAAAAATCCGGGAAGAAAAACAATCCCCGTCCCTCTCATGAAATAATGTTCTGCCTGATTGGAACACCTTGCATCGGTAAAAAAAAAAAGAAGAGAACAGCAGAGCTTCTCTCTCAGGATTTCGTACGCCGCACGCCCCTCCCGCGGCCACCTCGCCACCGATTCGGTCCGGGTTAAGCTTTCCTCACTCTCTGCCACAGACAGCCCCGTCGCCCGCCTCGCGTGAACCCCGGTGCTTACCGTGACCGTCGTTCGCCAGCTCGACAGTATTGGTGCTCAGACTGGGAGCTCCCTCTTTCAACTTCAGTGTGGTTGCTAAAATAAGCACCGCTTGAATGCTATCTTGCAATTTCGAACGACCCTTATATCTCGCACATACTCTATCCCAAATCACAAATTGAGGCTAGACAGAGCCAGTCCATACATCCCTCGTGTCTCGAGGCACACGCGGATCCTAGGCACGAAAGCGGCGACCGCGTTCCTTGCAACCCCCCCTCTACGGCGGGAGTGAAACGTATACCTGGTAAACGAGTACGTGAGGTGGAACGCCATGCATGGTGTAGACACAAAGATGTGCCGATCGTATCTTCTCTTGTGCGTGGTACATGTTGACAATATCGAGTAGTTTCTTTGGCCCACATGTTTTGACATATACTATTTATGGTTTGCCCCTCGAAAGTAGCAGTCGTGAATTATATTTGGTTCAACCGCGCAGAAGCAGTCTTTGCTGGCCACTGCTCCCACAGCCCCCCGAAGCATACAAACAAAACAATGCTCCTCGCATATAGCTCAAGCGCATCCCGCTCTTGGACACTGTGCACCGACCGCAAGTGTCGGGTGACGCGTTCTACGATAGATAGAGGTTCACCCTTTTTTTTCTGAGGCTCCTCACTTAAGGAGCTCCCTACCTCGCCCGAAGACTGACTTCGGCAAGAAATCAAATTGCATGCCGATGAATATTTCCATGGCCCAAGTATACTGAAACATCATTGTTCCAAACAAGATCGGCATTCCGACGTTTTTGGGTAAAGGCCGTCGTTCAGAAAATGTTTTTGCGGAAATGTGCCACCTCTATCGTAGAACGCGTCGGGCGTAGTTGCATGGAGAGTATACCTACAATTCGTGCGAAACAATCAAGGCACGTGAAAACATTGATTGCCAGAATGTGCAACACAAAAAAACACCATAATCATCTTGTCCTCAAAGGAGTAATAGCGTCGTCTAAATCCTATGATGTCAATGTTTGTTCTCAGGAGCTGTCGGACGCGTGCACGTGATACACGCGTGGTCTACACCATGACCGTTGAGGAAGAGCAAATAAAATACTAGTACAATAAACCAAACACAACACACCAGGTTGGGTCAATACCGTTCTGTCAGAGACCCCACCACATAAACCACACACAGGAGGTAAGCCGCACCAAGATTGTCACCGGCTGCACCACTCACATATAGACAGGCAGTATCGTTATCATCAAAGCCCGGGTCGTACCATTCACATCAGCGACTGCTCCCGGAGGAGCAGCTCCATCCCTCCATCCACGAGGCATACTAAATAATGCCCCGATACATAATACGAAACCCCACAATATATGAAACCCCTATATCCGCAGACCTGTATCAAGCGACAGCATACCACAAACATCCCCCCTATTCGGTGCTCAATACGATAGGTCTCGAATATCTTATCACCAATTGCCAGGTAAAACGGCAACCCCAAATTCCATCCTTCATCGTTGCCAAGGGAAAAAACCAACAAATCTAAATATGTTGGTAAAACCTTCAAACCAAATCAATAACACCGTCTTCACATAGATATCGTACTGCCCGATAGCATCTGCCCCCCTGTTGTGTACTCTGGAAGAGCAGAACAACAGAACGTCTCTGATGTAGGACATCTCAAATCGAATTTATTTTAGCCCCCCTGCTATTAATAGGTGTTCACTCCGGGAGCATGCAAAAGTCAACAACATACTCCATCTGAATCTAAAAGTACTATGTATACTAGTGATTTTGGGTCCCCCGTACGTTGTGCTATAATACTTAACCAATAGCCAACGGGTACGACACGATTCATCAAGACCATCGGCATACCCTATTGGCGTGTTAACATTACTCAACGCATGAGTACACCCCAATACTTTCTCCAATTAATTCCCTAAAAATCACTCTTCTCCGTTCTCATCACCCAATACCCTTAGGATAAAAAAAATCTCGTATGTATTCGTTTTAGGAATACTGTACCCGTAGCGCATACAAGTGCCGGTCGGGTGGCATGAACGAATTTCTTCCGAGTATTGTATAGTGTATCGGGTGAGATATTGAGCTCCTCCTAATGTGAGGGGCTCAGGAATTTCTGGTGCACCCCTACTAGTACCTGTGGGATGGCTTACTGGTGAGATATATATGATCTGCGAGATCTAGATCACATATGCCTGGAGGGATCTGCATGATCTCTAGATCTTACATACATGTTTCGGGGGGTGGGATCTGTATGATCTGTAGATCATGCATACCTGGTACATGTTTTGTCAGGTGGAATCTGCAGATCTGCGTGATCTGCACATTTTTCATAAAGTGGGATATGTATCATCTAGATCTTACATACATGTTTCGCCAGGTGGGATCTGTATGATCTAGATCTTTCATACATACATACATGTTTCGCCGGGTAGGATCTGTATAACCTGCATGAATGATCTGCACTTACTTGTTTCGCCAGGTGGGATCTGTATGATCTGGGTGATTTGCACATACATGTTTGCCAGGTGGGATCTGTATGATCCGCATGATTTATTTCCCACATTGTACTCGCAGATGAAGATGTATGTACGTACAAGTTTATGTTTGCTTGCGGGTGATTATATGCGTTGGCTCATGTATATCGGAGCCGTTGTATACGAGATCTGACATACATTTAGACGACCTCGCAGCCCATGGTGGTGGTGGCGGCTAGCAGCTCAAGCCCCGTCCATCAACCACACAGCCGCAGCTGTACAAGCACGCCGTCGCTTACAAACTACGTACGGCATGACAACAATCGGGGGCGGCAGCTCTGATAGCGGCACTGGCGCAGCAAATGATGTCGGCAGCGGGCCGGAAGTGGGTCCCTCGGCGGATCCTGGAGTCTAAATGATCTAGATTTTACGCACAAGTTTGCCCGGGTGGGATCTTGTATTATCTATAGATCGTACACACACGTTCACCCGGGTGGGATCTGTATGATCTACATCTTACATACCTGGTACATGTTTCCATCTTACACACCTGGTACATGTTTCGCCAGGTGGTATCTGCATTATCTGGGTGATCTGCAAAGGTTCGGCAGGTAGGTGGGATCTATATGGTCCGCGTGATGTGCACATGTTTCACCAGATGGGGTCTGTATGATCTAGATCTTGCATACATGTTTGCCCGGGTATGATCTGTATGATCTGCTTGATCTGCACATGTTTGCCTGGTGGGATATATGTGATCTGCGCGATCTAGATCATATATGTCCGGAGAGATCAGTATGATCTAGATCTTACATACATGTTACGGTGGGTGGGATCTGTATGATCCAGATCATACATACATGTTTCGCCAGGTAGGTGGGATCTGCAGATATCTGCGTGATCTGCATATTATATTATGTTTCAGAAGGTGGGATCTATCTGCATGATCTGCCTGAACTGTATAATATGTTTGCCGGATGGGATCTGCGTGATCTGCATGATCTGCACATCTTTCGCCGGGTGGGGTCTGTATGATCTAGATCTTGAGCACAACTTTTACGTATCTGTGATAAAGGATCTAGACGATTTAGATCGTGATCTGTCCTGGGTGTGATATATTTTGTTCTTCTCGCTTCTAGCTGCAACTTCAACAGCACACAGTGGTGCTCCAGCTCGTGCTGCTCAAGCTCGTGCTGCTCGACCTCATGCTCGAGCAGTACGCAGCAGTAAAACAACAGCAACAACAGGCGTACGAGTGCTGCTCGAGTAGAGTGTGCTCGAGTGCCTTTGGCTGTGCTGCTGCTGCTGCTGCTGCTGCTGCTGCTGCTGCTGCTGCTGTTGCTGCTGCTGAGTGCTAGTGTGCCCGTGACTGCTTGGCCCCGTCGTGCTCGTGTTCGTCTCGTGCTCGCTGCGCTTGAGCAATCGAGTGGTCGTGGTCCAGATTTTTTTTCGCGGTGCAATAGGCTCGGAAACCTACTCATCATGCTCGTGCGTTCGAGTCCTGCTCGAGCAGTACGCATCAGTACAAGAACAGCAACAACAGGCGTACGAGTGCTGCTCGAATCAAGTGTTGCTCGAGTGCTGCTGAGTGTTGCTGCTGCTGCTGCTGAGTGCTCGTGTGCTCGTGACTGCTTGGCCACAAGACGTGAGAAAACGTGGAATCAACCACGTACATACCTGATACCTGGTAGTTTTTTTTAGGATCTCAGTGCGATTCATCATTTACCGGATCTTGCGTTGCGTGTAATACTGTAGCCGAGTGTTCACTGCCCTTTGTACAATGTGCCCGTGCCACGCGGATTGCTTGTTATTCTGCTGCTCCTGTTGTTGCTGCCGCTACTGCTAAACACAATCACGGTATAGCTGCTACTACTACTGCTGTTGCTAGCACCGGTTGCTTCTCTTGCTGCTACACTTATTGTATTCTTGCCCGTGCCACGCGGTTGCTTGTCGTGCTGTTCCTGTTGTCGCTGCCGCTGCTGCTGCACACTGCTGCGCAAAATCACGGTATAGCTGCTACTACTACTGTTGCTCCTGGCGCTTTTGTTTCTTGCTGCTACTCGTACCCAAAGTATTTTTTTGCCTGTGTCACACGGTGGCTTATCATGGTGCTCTAGCTGATGACGCGGCTGCTGCACACTATCACGGTACAGTTACTCTGTTGTTGCTGCTGGCGCAGGTTGCTTTCCTTGCTGCTCCCCTCCTTCGTTTTTTTGTGTCCGTGCGACAGATGATTTTATCACACCCTGGCCATTTCGTGTACCAATACACTGAGTACCGGGTGGGTGTTAATTGCGTTGCGCGTGTACAGCTTTGTCCATCAACTCATTTTCGACACTGATTTGTTTTGATTGATTATATTATCTTCCCGACGAAACATGTATGTGCAGTTCACGCAGGTCATACAGATCACACAGACCAAGATCCCACTAAGCTACACACCTGCCAAATATTACTGATCCTGCCGATCATACAGATCGTACAGATCATACAGATTCTGCAGGTCATGCAAACCCACCGATAGGCATGGATCATGCAAACCCACCGATAGACATGTGCAAATCATGCAGATCGTACCGACCCCATCCCGGTCAAGATGAACATATCATATAAACTACATACCTGGTATATTTCATTCAGGTAGATCATACAGACCCTGCTGATCACACATATGTTAATATCACGGACAGCGGGTCACTTTGTATCACCGGGCAGGTCTGCCTATTAAGCCGGTACTCGTTGGTACTCCCATGTGTTGCTTGCTTAGAGATAGAAGAACGGCTTTATTCCTTTCGCGCACGACGGAGACTGAGACCACGCTCGTGCCTCTCTGCAAAATCCCTGGTTTTCCACCTAAGATACGCCTTCCAAGTACTACAAATACGATTCCAGTACCAGAACCCAGGTAATTACCGGGCTTTCAACCTCATACAAAGCAGTATCATAACACTAGCCCACTCTGACGGGCCGTATATGCATAATTACGGGGCATTCATGGAAACCCCGATTCCACAAACCAGAAAATGAGTCGAAGATGCGGCTCCTCAAAACCCACTCCCACCCCTCTGAACGGCAAGGCAACGAAGCCGGCAAAGTACGTAAACATAAATGAAAGGAAGACGTAGCCTTAAGGGGCAGGAAGAAATCGTCAACGAAAAATCATCGCCATGTCACTCGCGACGGGGGGGGCGAGGAAGATGCAGGGAAAAGTGATATAAAAAAACGAGAAGAAAAAATAACACGGAATATGTCAAGAACCACACAGAAAACCCAGTCTACAACTCGGGAAACGTGTCCTGTGCCACAAAGGAGTGGCCCGATTACCCAGACCAGCCCCGACACTGAGCGGGGGGGGTAGGCAGGGCAGAATACGCGAAAACCATCCCTAACCAAGCTCAAGGAAAACAAACAAACAAACTAACAAACAACCCAGGAACACACCAGCAAGAAAAAAGCCCGACCCGAAAACTCGGAACACGTCAATAAGTCAACCACCTCCAAGAGTCCAGGAAAACGCCAGGAAAAAAAGATCGAGAACCGCCGAGAAGCGAAAGTCAGCTATCCACGGCGGCGCCTCGAAATTCGTCTACGTTACGCTGGGCCCCCCGTGCAAATGCGCTAGCCAAGTGAATTTGTAGACACCAAGAGCCTCGTACAGGGCTCGTCGAAGTCGTGTAGCGCGCCGGAGAAAGAGGAAGCTTGGGCGGTCCCGGGTCGTCCAAATATCGAACCAAATATAGTCCATCCGTGGGCGTAGTCGCGCCGATTTTACCGAGCCACCTCAGACCGTTGTCGCCCTTGTACCGAAAATGGGCCGCGTTGGAAACACGGTGTTGCAGTATCGGCGGAGCCAGTCGGCGTGCGAGACACAGCCATAGCCGGGTGCCAGAAACCGCTCGCCGTTACTCCGAGAGAGCTCCCGTTGTGCCGCGCCGATTCTCATTCGGCGGTACAGGCGGTTGGTTTGGCGGTGATGGTTCGGGGTGCCGGCCCAGTAGCGCAAAATTGCGTGGCGAGAAAGCTGAAGGTCCATTTCCCCCGTTCCCAGGATGGACGGGATAGTCCTGTCCAGTGCGCCTCGTACATCACTGCTATGGCGCCACCTCGACCTCGAACCGATTGGTGTCCGGTAATCTTTTCCACTTCGAGTCGGCGAAGAGGTGTCGAGACGTCTTCCTGGGTGACGGGGTACGGAGTTTCTTGGAGAATTTGTTCAGCACGAACTGCGTCAACCCCGCTGGCAAATACTTCGACATGTCCCCACGGTCGTGAGGGTTGGCACAAGGCTTGCAGCGTTGAACTAAAACGCGCCGACGAGCATCCACGCCGGGCATATCGGAAGGAAGATCCAAGCACAGGAGCTGTGCCCCATGAGGAGATCCGTCCGGGGTGTCCGCTGAGGAACAGGGGTCAACTACGAGAACTTTGTAGGGGCCTGTCCAGTCGAGTGAGAGTTTGGCCTTGAGGACCTTGGCGTCCGTGTCGGGCTTTGCATCCTGGCGGATGGTGGCCGCCGTATTGTACACCCACACCCAGACGCCAACGTCAAATTTGGGGACCGGACGCAGAGCGTCGGAGAGGGCGGAGTTGCGGCGGTTTACGCGGGCAACAGTGAGGGCGTGGTGTTCGCGAACGATATCGTAGGCGCGCTGCTGGCGGTCCGTCGCCAAGTTGCAATAGGCGAGGTGGTCGAGGGCCAAGTTTTGGCGGCCCGCGACTCCAGCACGCTCGAAAATCGTGAGGGGGAGGCGTGGCAGCCGACCCATATGTACCTCGTTGGGAGCCAAACCCGTGGCGGCACTGACCGAATTGTTGTACGCAAATTCGACATGAGGGGGCTGTTTATCCCAGTTGGTTTGGAGCTCGTTGACGACCATTGCCATCATCTGGACCATCGTGAGGTTTACACGTTCCACCTCACCGTTGCCGTTTGGGTGGTAGGAGCTGGTGGCAATTTTTCAAACCCCGAGAAGCTAATATACGGCGTGCGAAAGCTTGGTGCTATACTGGAGGCCGTTGCCCGAGAGGATGCTGCGCGGGCACCCCCAGAGAGGGATATATCGGTTGAGGAGAAGGTTAGCCGTGCCCTAAGCGGTGAACTCTGCCACTGTGACGGCGTACATGTCGGCTCGGCGGCTGAAACGATCAGTGAAAAGCAAGATGTAGGTATTTCGTCGAGACGTCACCGGGAGGGGGCCGAAATAGTCGATGCTGACGGCGATGCCGGGACCTTCTGGCAAGGGCAATGTGATGGTGGGCCACCGGACCGTCTGCCGTGACGTTGTCCGTGCTTGGCACTTCAAGCAGTTGTGTAACCACCACCGGGTGCAGATGCTCATACCGATCCACCAGTAGAAACGTTCGAGCATACGTAGGGTGCGCGCGGTTCCTAGGTGGCAGGAAGCCGTGGAATGGCAAGCCTGCATGACCCAGGGGTGCATGGGTAGCGGCACATACATACGAATAGGCTCGTCGTTCAACAAACAGGCCGTACGACCCACCGGGCGTTGCATGTCTGACGCAAGGGGTGGGGACGGCTGCCGGACAAGTAGAACGATGCCCGCGGCGGTGGTGTGCAAATAGCCTTGGGTAGCCAGCTCCCGAACCTCCGAAAAAGGAGGGCGCCGGTAGGAAGGGAAACACGGAAAAAAGTCGGCTGGCAAAACTTCCGGCCGGCCAAGGGCTTTGTAGCGCATGGCGGCGTTGCACGCGGACTCAGCCTGTTGTTCTCAAGCCCAATCGGTGTGCGAACAGCGCGTTGCAGAATAACCGAGGTGAAATTCGGCAGCTGGGCGGAGGGCGTCCAAGTCATTCGTGGGGACGGGCGGTGCGTCAGTTGGCAGTGGAAGCCGTCCAAGAGGGGTTCCCACGGGCTCGGCGCGGTCGCATTCGGACGGGATGGGTATACTGCCGGGACCAACGACGCGTCAGGAGCCTGAGCCAAAATGACTGGTGCGGGAGGTCGCGGCCGTGGGGCTCGCGGCGTGGTGATAGCACGCCGGACGGATGGTCTAGGGGCTCCGCCGAGCCCGATGCCACAATCAACTGTAGGTGACGCGGAGCCAGCAGCGGCGGCTGTTCGCCGGCGTGTCCGAGCGGAGATGCGGCCTGAAGGTGGCAGGTTGCCAGGCGGTGATGGGGTAGACACGGCTGGATCAGTGATCAAGGCGGAATCTACTACCTGTAAAGTGCTCGCCGGGGGAGGAGCGCGCTGGGCGACAATTGTCGCTGCAGCGGGGGCGTCGGCAGAGCCCTGGTCCGAAGGGGCAGACGCGGCCGAAGCAGTGCTCACGGTGGAATCTTCTCCCAGTAAAGTGCTCGTCGGGGGAGGAGCGCGCTGGGCGACACTCGTCGCTACAGCGGGGGCTTCTGCGTAGCCCTGGCCTGAAGGAGCAGACGCAGCCGGAGCAGTGCTCTCGGCGGAATCTTCTCCCTGTAAAGTGCTCGTTGGGGGAGGAGCGTGCTGGGCGACAATCGTTGCTGCAGCGGGGGCTTCTGCAGAGCCCTGGCCTGAAGGGGCAAACGTGGCCGGAGCAGTGCTCACCGCATAATCTTCTACCTGTACAGTGCGTGTCGGGGGAGGAGCGCGCTGGGCGACAAACGTCGCCGGAGCGGGAGTTTCTGCAGAGCCCTGGTCGCCCCCGGAGGGTACGACAAAAACCGAAGCGAAAGCGGTGTTGGCGGCGGGTGAAAAAAGCCAGGACGGCGATCGACAGTGGCGACGGAAGCAGAAACACGAGCGACGAATCTCCCCGAAGGAGCAGAGAGGTCGTCAATCCTCATACGTGGCCCGTGTGTGCGAAAATCGAGAAATTCCGAAGAGGTGAAAGGCAGCCCACCCAAGGCGGCACTTTCGTTGCGGAGCACTGGCCTACCAAAACCTACACCGGAGGTTGGGAAAGAGCGAGTGCGAAGCCCGCAGGCTCGGATGAGGAAGTTACCCCCGTCCTCGACGGGGGTGAGGCTGCTAGACCCACTGCGGTCATATTCTGTAGCGGGCTCTGGCAAGCTGGAGAGAAAATCAGCATTTCCGTTGGCGCTGCCCTTGCGGTACTCGGGGGTGTAGTCAAACGCGGTGAGGAACTCGAGCCACCGCTGGACTCGCGCGTTGTGGTCCCCTACTTTGCCGATGCTCTCAAGTGCTTTATGGTCCGAAAATATGCGAACCTTCGGCCCCCATAGGTAGTCTCGGAGTCGTTTGATGGCCCAGAAAATGCCGCCAGCTTCAGGTCCAACGGGGTCCAGTGCCTCTCGGAATCGAGGGTAGCGCGGCTGATATAAGCAATGGGCCGTACCGAGCCGCCCGGTTGTTCTTGTTCGAGCACGGCACCTAAATTGTCGATGCAGGCGTCACAGTACACGCGGAAGGGGCGGGAGCCGTCGGCTACAGCGTCCCAGTCCGGGAAGACCAAAGTTGGAGGGGCAGTGAGCTCGGTGGGGCAGCTAGCTCGGCGAGGATCTGGCGAACTTCCATGGCCGGCGTAAGGAGGTACTAACCCCCTTTCGGAGGAGGGCAGTGAGAGGGCGGATCCTTTTAGACAGGTCGGGCAGGAATTGCGATAATATCCTACGCCGCCCATCAGCGCACGGACCTGCTTGAGGTTCTTGGGCATGGGCATTTTCATCAAAGCTGAAACTTTTTCCGCATTGGGGCCGAGGATACACCCCCGGCTTGAGGGCTGCCACTCCAACGAGGGGAAGAACCTGTTGCCCGGAGGCGACGAAGTGCTCCTCAACCGAGGGTAGGTCGGACTGGGGCATCATGTCGACCAAATAGTGCCCAGTGAGTGCCGGGGAGCCATCGCTTCGAACCAAGTTAACCGCAAGTAGTTGGGGATCGTCGGACAGGGTGACACCTGCCGCGCCCTCGTAGCGGAGATGGAAGCCTCCACCCGAAGCGGCGGGTCGATGGCGTACACGGACATGCTTGTCGGGGCGTGGTGAAGTAACCCCAGCTCACCAAAAACGTGTTGGTCTGACGGGCGAGGAGGCAGAGAGCGGTAGGAGCGACCATTCAAACGAATCCAGCTGGCACGCCCCAGCAGTACTGCATGCTGCATCACTGAGGGGGCAACTACGCAGGCCCAAACTGCGAGGGAGCACGTAGGCTCAGTTTCTCGAAAAAAATGGACGCTCAGGCGCACAATCGTCCATGTCTTTAGAGGGGTCAATTCGCCAAAACCCCCCAGGAACAAGGGGTGCATTTCTGCTCGCACGCGATGGATGCCGCACCAACCGAGAGCATGCGATCCAAAACATCTCGTCGAATGAACGTCTGTGAGGAGCCAAGTGTCAAGAAGCGCCACGCAACTAAAAGGTACAAGAACGCCAGCTCTGCTGTGAATCGCGATTTAAGTTGTACAAAGGGCGTCTTCGAGGATAATGGTGCCCTCGACGAGGCAGGCGTCGTGTTCTGGCAGCGCGAGGGAGGGGTTGACACTAGATTCGACAGCCAAAACCTCGGGGCTGTGAAAAATAGGTCGAAACCTCCAAGGGAGGGTCTGGGCAAGCGCGGGCCACGGCCAAAGGGTGGGGCAGCGCTGGTGAAATCTCATGTATTTCTGTCAATTGTGGTCGGAGTGCAAAATTGATGAGAGGAGGCGGGGGGTGCCAACCCTGCCTCACTTGAACGGAGGGTGTCGCGAACGGCGGAAAGAGCTTTCCCGAGCATTTTTTTCCACGCCACCGAAAAGGGTCTTGAGCCTCGGGGTCGTCTGCCCGGAGACCGATGCCCCACACGGGGTCTAAAGGGGGTCTAGAGGGCTGGCTTCAGCCAAATTCGTGGTGCCAGTGTTCAATAGGTGCTGCTTCATGACCGGGTTCTGCGTGAATTTGGGAAAGGGACCAGCAAGGACGGCGTTGTCCCGAACGCGATTCCAGGTAGCGCAGTCGAAGTTATGCACGCCTAGACCGAGGCGTTTGTGCTCGCGAGGGTCTGGTGAGGCCATTTCCGCTCCGCTGTGTCGTGGCCCAGAAAAAGGTGAGCCTTTTCAGCCATCATATACTGCTCCGCGCAAGAATATGGCACACCGTCAATGACCAAAACCGAGGGGGACCAATGCCAAAAATAGGAGGGGGTCTGCCAGAAAAGTACCACCCGCTCCGTTGAATACTCGAGAGTAAGGTCAAAGACCGAAGGTGTCGAGTCGTCGGTGGCCGCCGTTGCGGTGTGTTTGGGGGGGAGTGTGCTTCGCTGAGAACACTGAGCCCCTGGTGCACGAGGCGAGTCCGGTTCCACGTATACTGGCTCGGTGTCACCATTGCCCGTAGGCAAAAAATCGCCAAAAGGTTATTTTAGTGCGCCCGATGATCTCTGTCCTGGACCAAGGGGGGCAGGGGGCTCTGAGCCCATTCTGCTTGACGACAGCTGCGATTCTTCCGAATTTAACGGGTATGCTGTCCGGTTGATCTGACCGGAGGCTGTGGAGTCACCACTGGCTCGACGGGCAGTACCAGATATTTTCTGTTCCACTGGCGCCGAAGGAGCGCGGCGCACGTGGAGTGGCGTGCGCGAAGACGAAAGAGGGCCTGCAGACCCTGTAGTTCGAGAACGGTGCTCCGATGGGGGGCAACAAAGGGTCCACCGGAGAGGGCTTTCGTCTTGTAGACCTGGTGGGGAAGGGGGACGAGGTAGCTAATCTTGTCGACTCTTCCTTGCTAGGAAAAACTGTGGAGCGGCCACCGTTATAGCGAGGAAACGCCGAGTCGATCTTCAACTGAGATCTCGTGGTTTCGGTGTTTGCCTTCCCGCACCTCACACCGACCGCCACCGCATGGCCGGGAGGTGAAGGAGGGGACACCCTCGCTGAAAATAACAATGCGACGGCGCGACACGCGCGGTGCCGCACGGTGCGTGGTTCGGGAGAGCGGCGTTTATCGCGCCTGCTCTCCTGCCCACGGTGAGGGGAGCGGCGTTCGAGGCGCGGGCTCTCGCCGTCGGTGAAGACGCCCGGGGGCTCCCCGGTAAAACCGGTGGAGCTGAGTCGCTGCGTCGGTCCGAATTACAGAGCAACGCGCGGGGGGGGAGCGGCGCAGGTCGGCGTTGAGCGAGCCTGGGACGTGATATTCTCTAGTGAAATCAATGTGTTTTCTCACGGCAATGCTGGCGGCGGGCGGGCGGGCAGGAGGGCCCGAACCGCCGTCGACCTGTCAGGTACTGGCGCGGAAGGTGCCTGGCTGGCGTCCGTTGGGGTTACCGTCCGAATTATTCGAGGCACCGTAGCGAACCCCTGAAGCGGGCGCCGGGGTGGTCGAACCACCACCGTGATAGCCGGAGTTAGACTATTGGTGCCCTCGTTCCGCGTGTGTGTTGTAGCCGTCACCTTGTCTGTTCTGTTGACCCTGGCCGTGACGCCGCCCACGCGAATGGCCGGAACGGTGCCTGTTTTTCTTGTGGTTGTGCTTGTTCGGTCGTGAGTTATTTTCGCGGCGGTGTCGGGTCGTGCGTTCTTGCCAAAGACGGAACGCAGCGCAATCGGCGCCGAACGTTCCGAGGCCGGGGGTTAGAATACCGCCAAGGGTTTGAAAGGGGTGCCTACACTATCTGAGGGAGTGAGTCCTCGAGGCAGTTCAAGCAGCGGCCTCGGTTTTCGCTGAGGGCGGCCGCCCGGGCGGACGATGAAAGTAAACCGCTCCAGAGGGGAGGGTCCTCGATCTGGATGGATATGAAAACAGCGTGAACTTCAGCATAGTGGTGTTTGTCTAGGGGCCAGCAGTTGGAAGCGGGGTCAAGCCACCGGTCGAGGTAGTCAGGGATAGTTTTGTGGACGTTCATCACAAGCGGGTTGTTGCGCGACCTCGTCTGCCAAACAGGCGACTGGGAAAGCGTCCGGCCCTGGCCGCGACCAATACTGGCAGGCCGGGGCGTCCACGGGGCGGATGACCGCACACCCGTCGAAGAAGCAGGCAAATAAGTTTTTTTTGCGCCGTTGATGGCAGGTATCTTATTATTTGCGAGAGTCTCAAAAGCCAACCACATGGCGTCCAAAGTACCAAACGGCCTCGACCCCGTAGCCAACACTCCCGGGTACAGCGTGGGCATCAAGGTGCGGAACTACTCGTTCACTGCCATCCGAACGACCTCCAAAAACACTTCCACCCCCGGCGCCAAAACACGCTCAGTCCCCGTCGCTGCCGACAACTCCCCTCGAAAAGCACGGCCGAAATCGCAAAAGGGGGTCTCGCTGGGTACGCAAAATGATGCATCTTGGTGTAGCTGGCCCCGGTGTCAGTGCGGTCGAAATGGTTGCTCAGCAACCTCAGGAAGGGCGTGAACGCTTCCGGTCCCGTCGATCGGGCTGCGAGGGCGCGCGACACCTGCCCAAACAAATAATCCATCAAGGTAGTGAGGGGGGCGGTCGTGGGCTTGTCAGGTGCGATGGCGCGCGCGAAGGATTCCTTGAGGGGGTACTCCCAACCGGGGATCCAATCGGTAGAACTAAGGCCATCGAGGCTGCCATCGTTACACATCATAAGAATATCAGACGTGGAAGCCTTAACCGAACGAGTGAGTTGCTGCGCGGCGTCAGAGGGGTTGATCGAGGAGGGAAAAGGTAGAACAGAAATGCGTGAAATATTCATCAGTCCCAGGTGTTTGTACGCCCGTTGGACGTCTGCGGTGTGCTTTTCGCGGCGGTGGCGGCAGAGTCGATCGCCGTCGTGCGAGCGTGGGCAAGGTTAGACGACACGGTCATGGCGCGGTCGTCGAACATGGTCAAGCGACCAAGAAGCGCGGCGGAGGAAGCAACTTCCGCCAGCGAGGGAACCACTTACCTCTTAGAGCCGCTGGTGACCTCGGGAACGGGGCTTTTGCCGCTGCCGCCCGTGGAGGACCTCGAAGAGTTGGCCTGAGAAGTGCCTCCCCGCATGCGGCAGCTCCAATTTTTCCCGTCGCTCGAGCAGTCCTTCCTGGTCTCGGTTTCTCCGACGTCTGGCCCCGTTTCGCCGAGAAGGGACCCAGTCCCAATCTGTACCCTGCCCGCGGCGGGACCTGCCCTTATGGCCGGCCGAGTCTCCTCCCCCGCTCGGGCGATGGGCGTTCCGCCGCGCTCCCCGCGGCGGATTCTAATTGGCGGGCCAATGCTGGAGACTGGCTGCCTTGTCCGGCGAAGCGAAGGAGTTTCATACCACAGGCAGTCGGGAGGGCGGGGCTTGGGCACCGACCGGTTCCTCGGTCGCTAGTCCTCCGTCCTTCGTGGTAGCCAGCCGCTCGTCCTCTGAGTTAGGGGGGCTCGAAGTCTACGGTGTCCGCCAGAGTCGTGGAGCACGGGAGCTGGGGTGTCCTCTCTCCCGACGAGGGAGAGGAGCCGTACGTCCTCAGGCCGCTGGTAGACCTGGCGGGGCTGGGTGGCTCCTCCCTTGCTTTTGCTGTCCGTGACATGCTGAGCCGGGAAAGGGCGAAACACATCGGGACGGGAGAGGACACCGGGGCAGGGGGGGACACTGGTGCAGGGGGGGACACCGGGGCCGGGGGGGGGCGGCATTCGGCGGTACTCAGGGTCGTGTATCGAAGAAGCAGCGGTGGCAGTAGCCGCGGCTTGTGCTTCAGCAACTTGTCTAGCTGTGATCAAGGCACGGCGTGCCATTCGGCGAGCACTACGAGCGCTTGGGGAGCGACCATCGACCCCAGAAGGTGGCGCGATAGATATGCGGTCGCCACGGTTTGTACGTGTACTAACATCAAGTGTGTTGGCTGCAGGTACGTCTCAGGTGCTGGAGGGGCTATTGAAAGCATCGTTCCCTCTAACAGCAGTATTAAAATTCGCATCAGCACGACATTTTCCAGAAGAATCGTCGCGGGTCGCTACAGCAGCGGGCAAGGCAGGAGCAATACTGAAATCTAGGGTGCCGTCTTGTGGGCGGAGCGCAGGGAAAAAATCCCGAGCAGCCGTCTCGCTCCCTCTAACAGAAATATCAAAACTTGCAGCAGTACTGTAGGTTCCAGCAGAATCGGCGTGGGTGGCTACAGCAGCGGAAAAGGCAGGTGCACTACCGAAATGCAGTGCGCCGTCTTGTGGGCGAGGCGTGGGGAAAAAATCACGAGCGGCCATATCGCTCCCTCTAATAGCAGCATCAAAACTCACAGCCGTCCTAGAATTCCCAGCAGAACCGGCGCGGGTGGTCACAGCAGCGGGAAAAGCGGACGCAATGCCGAAATCCAGTTTGTCGTCTTGTGGGCGAGGCGTGGGAAATTCTTCACGAGCGGTCGTATCGCTCCCTCTAACAGCAGAATTAAAACTCGAAGCAGTACTGGAGTTTCCAGGATCTCTGCTTGTTGTTACAGCAGCGAGGGAAGCAGGCCCAATACTGAAATCCATTGTGTCGTCTTGTGGGCGAGGCGCGGGAAAAATCTCACGAGCGGCCGCATCACTCCCTCAAACAGCAGTATTAAAACGCGCAGCAGTACGGAATTGCCAGGCGGAATCTTCGTCTGCAGCTACAGCAGCGAGGGAAGCGGGCTCTATACTGAAGTCCAATGTGTCATCGTTTGACTCAGGAACGGAAAAAATTGCATCGTGTGCTCGCGTCGCGAGAAAAAAATCACGAGTGGCAGCATTGTTCGCGGCTATCCTATGCGTACGAGCGAGGTCGAGCAACAGCGGAATGCGAGGCGGAAAACAGTCTCAATCACTCTCTCATCTGGCCCAGACGCAGGTAGATCCGACGGCGAAGAGCACAGCTGGGTGGCGTGGAAAGCGCTACGTCCAGGCTTGTCCGACGCTCTCAGGCCCAGGCCCAGAGCAGAAGCGGCTGGCTCAACGCTCTCAGCGGAGTCAGGTGGCTTGGACGGCAGAGGGCACGAGTGGGGAGTCAAAACTGCAAAACCCAAGGCCTGGCTGGTTTCGCGCGCCACGCGCTCCGAAGAGTCCGACGCGCTCCTTCCCAGAGCAGACGCAGCTGGCTCAACGCTCTCAGCGGAGCCAGGTGGCTTGGACGGTAGAGCTCGCTTCGGCGAGCGAGAAGGCCCGGAAAAGGTCTTGAACGTGGTCCGTCTGCCGGAAGCTGCTCGAGCTTTGTCTTGGGGATCCAGCCGAGGCTCTGGGTCCTCGTGCGGGCGTGTTGTACAAGGCGCGCGATCCACGTCGTCATCATGGGGCTCCTGCCGAGACACACGCTCCGCTTGGTGGTCTGTTGTATAAGGCGCTCGATCTCCATCGACGAGCCTTGGGCGGTGGGGCACTGAGAGGGGCTCTGGGCCTCAGTGTCTCGTCCACCATGAGGGGAAGCAGACCCTCTCTCCTCATGAGTCTCCATCGTGCAGTGGGTGGGGCAAACTTACTCCAGAAAAGAAAACGGTCCGAAATAAGAGAGAACAACTCGTACCAACAAAAAGGCAAAACATATTTAGACTGTTGTAGCCGTCACCTTGCCTGTTCTGTTGACCCTGGCCGTGATGCAGCCCGCGCGAAATGGCCGGAACGAGGGCACCAACAGTTTAACTCCGGCTATCACGGTAGTGGTTCGACCACCCCGGCACCCGCTTCGGGGGTTCGCTTCGGTGCCTCGCATATTTCGGAAGGTAACCCCAACGGACGCCAACCAGGCACCTTCCGCGCAGGTAACTGACAGGTCGACGGCGTTTCGGCTCCTCCTGCCCGCCCGCCGCCAGCATTGCCGGGAGCAAATACATTGACTTCACAAGACGCAGACTAAGACCTTTACACATAGGTACATATCGTACAGTTCAAGTTCCCACTCAGGTACACACGTGTAAAATATCTCCCTCACAAGACCCCATCCCGGCTAAGCTTGCTGAAAACGAGTGTGAAGTACCCAGGTTTTACGGATCCTCCAGATCATACAGAAATCCTGTAGATCATACAGATACTGCAAATCGTACAGACCACATTCCGGTTCAGATGCACAGATCATACAGATCACGCAGATTCCACTTAGGTAGATCATACAGATCCTGCAGATGATATAGATCCTGCAGATCATACATATATTGCAGACCATACAGATCCCACCCGGCAAAGATGTACATATCTCACAGATCCCACTAAGGTACACACCTGTGGAATATCTACCTCATACAGACCCCATCCCGACTAAACATGTTTTAAACAAGTGTGAAGTATCCAGATTTTACAGATCCTCCAGATCATACAAAAATCCCGCACATCATGCAGGTCCTGCAGATCATACAGATCCTGCAGATCATGCAGACCCACCGGTAAACATGTGCATATCATGCAGATCGTACATACCCCATTCCGGTGTACAGATCATACATATCACGCAGATTCCACTCAGGTAGATCATGCAGATCCTGCAGATTACACAGATCCTGCAGATCAATGACACCCACCGATAAACATGCAGATCATGCAGATCGTACATACCCTATCTCGCTAAAGATGTACAGATCGGCAGATTGGGCAGATCCCCCCGGTCAAAATATACTGTTGGTGCAGATCACACAGATTCTACTCAGGTAGGTACACATATATGAAAATTGTATCCCGACAGATCCCCTTCCGGCTAAACGTGTGCATGTCATTGAGATCAACCAGATCCCACCTGACACACAAGCGCACATGGTACGGAACGCATGTCTCCCAAAAGGCAAACTGGTTGGAGTGCTTGATAATAGATCCTTTAGATCATGCAGATCCTCCACATCATGCACACATACATGTCATTCAGATCATCCCACTCAGGAAGCAAGTGCAATCTTAAAGACCAAGCAGACCTCACCGCCAAAAAAAGGGTGATTAATCTACGTTCTACAGATCCTGCAGATCGTACAGAACCTTCAAATCATGCAGACCCACCCACGCAGAGCTATTCATCAGTTAAAGACGGTACATCATGTATGTTCGATTAACATATATGTGTAGTCCATGCAAATCGTGCAGACCCCACCCGGTAGATGTGTTCAGATCATCAAGGATCACACATATATATATCGATGATACAGATCCCACCCAGGCGATGAATACCTGGATGATACAAATCCCGTCAATTTCGTTCTGAGTGTTACGCTATCCTTCGAGCAATTCAGTTGACCCTGCCTCCTATACGCCAAGACTTGCAAGATCATCGAAGACTAGACTACTACTCTTCGCTTTTAGCAACAATACAGTAGCCCATGACTCAGTTTATTCCGAGATCATTTTTACTCAGAAAAGAGGTGAAAGGGTTTTCCCTGAGTCTCCCTTTTCAACTTGCGACACCCCCCGAATTTCATGCCACCCACATCTGTGACGTGGTGGCCGAGGCAAGGATAAGGGTAAGGGACGTAAGTGTATATGGTAGCTGGAAAGCAGTGTTTCCCTTCTTCTGATATATATCTTCTTTATTGATGACGAGAGCTGAGGAGGTGCTCTGGTAGAGCAGTGATTGGTAGGGGGATGGGACTCGTCACTCAGATATACTCGTCCCACCCCACGCCATAAGCTCTCATAAATTCATCTTATCTAATGTAGTCCTAAAGAGCTTTCCTATGGCTATCGATCGTTCTTCTGCGAATATAAAAACTTCTCACTCTATGGTCCTATCTACGTTAAGGAATATTATTCTCGCCTGCGGGTTATCGGCCCTAGAGAACATTCCTGAAAGAACTTCACTCTCAACAAACTAACGGAATATCCGCCGGGTTAATCCTTTCTTTGGGTCTTTATCGTATTCCTGATACTTCAAAAATGCAATCTATATTATCTATATCTATAGCCCGTGAGTACTCCACTCATATCACAATAGCCCACCGTGAATAATAGTCGTTTATACAGGCCACAAGATGGTCAAAGGGTGATGATGACAAAGTTCATCCCAAACGACCAGGAAAAAATGGCCGAAGATGCCGCTATTCGGAACAAAACAAATGAGACTATAGATCCCCTCACACCTCGTGATAACACCCAAACACTACGAAGGGGTGTTTACTGAGAACGACCACTAAACGGTAGCGCCGCCGTTGGTGCAGGGGTAGTAGGAGCTGGTGTTGACTTTGCGGATACCAAGACGCTCGTAGACGGTGTTAGTCCGTTGTCGGAGAGGAGTGTAACCGGGCACCTCCAGAGAGAGATGTACTCGTTAAAGAAGATGTCGGCGCTGCCGGCGGCCATGAACTGCGCCGCTGAACGGCGCATGTCGGCGCGGCGGCTAAAGCGGTCGGTGCCGACGACGCCAGACGTGAAGTGATGGCCGAGGTAAGGGTAAAGGTAAGGGACGCAGGTGTATATGGTAGCTGGAAAGCAGCGTTTCCCTTCCTCTGATACAGATCTTCTTTATTGATAGCGAGGGCTGAGCAGGCGCTCTGGTAGATAAGTGAGAGGTAGGGGGGTGGGATTCGACACTCAGATATACTCGTCCCACCCGACGCCACAAGCTCTCCTAAATTCATCTTAGAGCTTTCCTATGGCTATTGACCGCTCTTCTGCTATGATAAGAACTTCTCACTTTATGATCCTATCTGCATTAAGAAACAATAGTCTCGTCTAACGGGTTATCCACCCTAGAGAACATCCCTGAAAGAGCGTTACTCTCAACTAACGGAATATCCGCCGGGTTAATCCATTCTTTGGATTATTATCGTATTCCTGATACTTCAAAACTGCACACTGTACGTATGTATACGTATGTTTGTCAATTTTTCGTACTTTTGCCAACTATTCTCTTCGTGCGAGCACTTTTCGGCAAAACACCGAGTACTCGGGCACATGAAGCCCGGCCGGACACATTGGTCGAGGTCTCGGCGCAATCCGTACACTCTGGAGCGCGCGGCAGGCGCTCATTTTTTTTTTCCCGGCGGGAGTGGATAATATGATTTCCCTGGTTTCAGCACGAGAGGTCTTATTTGGTATGTGCGCTCGTACCTCTGAAATGTCGTCATCTTTTGGGTCCTTCATGCACTGTACTCGCAGTACGTACCGGTACGTTTTTTTTGCGTCTGAACACGACACACAATACGGACAACAGACAGTCCAATACAAACAGCAGAACAGACAGCGTGGCTGCATACAGCACTATAGCCCTGTCGTCCAGCAGCAGCAGCAGCAGCAGCAGCAGCAGCACAGTGGTCAGCCACGCGCACGTGTGGCAGGTCTACATGCTGCTGTATTGCTGTGGCTCTCTGCTTTTTTTTCTGACCCGAGATCGATCATCCCGCAACAACACACCTCTCTCTCTGACGCTGTGCGCGATCGTGCGATAGTACAACGTGTTGGGGCTGTTGCACACAGCAGTGCAACGCCAGCAACAGACATCAACACGAGCTGCGCAGAGGGCGTACTGACTGCCAGCTAACTGTAGCATCAACAGCCGGCAACACCATGCACGTGTGGTAGAGCCGCGCGCCGTACGGTAGATGGAGACTGCTTGCTGTGTAACAAAGATGTCAGGAAACATAAGTTTTAGAAAGCAAGTTGCCCTTGACATGCCTCAACTGACACCAAAATACCACTAGGTTTTAGTGTAGAACACGCGGCCCTACACCCTTGTGACAGTTCACGTTTTGCCTTGATTGACATGTCTCCTGACATATTTGGTGTGTGACGGCACAAATTGATTTCTACCGCTCGCTGCTGCTGCTGGCATGCTCTTCTTTTTTTTTTTTGCTATAGATAGACAGCAGCAGAGCAGCAACAGTGAATCAGTGGTGCGATGCTCGCAGTAGCGGAGAGGCCAGCCGTCAGCAAGTATGTGCCTACGAGGACCTGTCGCTCGTTGCTGTTGTCGTGTTGGCCGCTACGCACCAGACACACAGCTACTTGCTCGGCTTGCTGCAGTCTGCAGCCGTTTTTTTTCTTGTTTTCTTGGTGTAAAAGCTCTCATACCGCCACGTATAAAATCATGTCATGTACACTACCTGCTACGTACGTAAGACGTTCGCACAATTATCGTACGACGAAGCACTGGCTGCTGTTTACCCTACTGTTGCTGCTGTACACTACCAGGTATTAATATCGGGCTTTTCCTACAAAGAACACCGTAATAGTAGTATAATAGCGATGTGATGACTACAGTCAACCGAAAGGGTACATCATGGGTAAGCCTGAGATTCTTATTGGGGCGCCATCTTGAAACAACCTCGAGCATAGACTTTTGTATAGGATTTAGTCTAGAGATTACCACTGAAACGCTTTTCTGAACCCAATTTTCTTAGCGTTCTCCAAAAAGGGAGAATTTTGTTCTTGTTGGGCACTTTCTTATTGGCGGGCCTATACTGTACTAGGTATAGCAGTACCCGTGCTACCGGTACCCTCCTTTTTGATATTAACTACAACTATTAATAAGTAATGACACTATTTCCACAAACTGTGTGTGTGCAGCAGCAGTACAGCAGTTATGTCCTAATAGTATGGTTGTGTGTGTTCTTCACATGAATAACGATGGGTGGGGTGTTCTAAACAAATGTGCAGGTATTTCATACGAGTATTGTATAATTAATATTTCGTTCTTGCGCCACTCCCCCATGCGCTTCCCGGAGGGGAACCTTGTATTGTGTATATCTATAGCCCATGAGTACTCCACTCATATCACACATCCCGAAGGGGAACCTTGTACTTTGTACAAAATGGCAGTTTTTTCCGGAATAGTTCACTTTTCTCGTTCGGCCGCGGGTCTTTTCTCGTGCTTCCTGGTGCGGGGCCCGCAGGGGGGCGGCGTGGACTGCAGGGTGCACGAGTTGAAGCCGGCCGGGCTCCGTGGCACATGCTCCATGAGGTCAAAGTCGCGTGACCCCGCAAGAACTCGAGCTCCTACTTCCGAAAAGCCATCCGGGGGCTTCGGAACCTACCCAGATCTTCGTGTTTTTAGCTGATAAGATTTTGTTCTTCGCGCTTCTTGCTGCAACTTCAGCAAGCAGCACATAGTGCTGTTCGAGCTCGTGTTGCTCGAGCTCATGCACAACAACAGTGGTGCTCGAGCAGTACACATCAACATCAGGCGAACGAATGCTGCTAGAGTCGAGTGTTGCTCGAGTACTGCCGAGTGCTGCTGCTGCTGCTGAGTGCTCGTGACTCCTTGGCCACGTCGTGCTCTTGTTCGTCTCGTGCTCATCGCACTCGAGCAATCGAGAGATCGTGGTCTCATGTTATTTTTGTTTCGGTGCGATAGACATGCTCGTGCGCTCGTGTGCTACTCGAACAGTAGGCATCAATCAATACATCAACAACAACAGGCGTACGAGTGCTGCTCGAGTCGGGTGTAACTCGAGTGGGGCCTAGTGGTGGTGGTGCTGCTGAGTGCTCGCGTGCTCGTGACTGGTTGGCCTCGAGACGTGAGAAAACGCTGTAGTAGCCATCACGTGTCAGTTTTTTTAATATCTCGATGCGATTCGTTATTTATCGGTTTTGTTGTATATCCTTCGAAATGTCATGTTATTATTATTCTCTGCGACCGGTTGTGGGGGGATCCTCGGGCGTGGTACGAGAGCCGCGACACCGGCCGCTGACTCTCGTTGCCTATCGTACTGCCAGTTCCCGGGAGTTCCCTCCCCCAGCCGACTGGTAGGGGCTCCAACAAACGCAATCTCGGACGACCGAGACCCCCAATGGTAGAAAACCATTGACATACCCCACTCTCCTAGTGAGAGCCCCGAATCGCAACCCGTCTAGTCACAAACAATAGCCAAATATATAATACGGCGTGGCCAGCACCATGTGGCCGCTCCGTTGCACCCTCCTTCGAAAGAAGAAAGGGGCGGGTGGGTGGGAGAAACCACAACTGTAGGCCTAGCCTGTAGGCCTATCAATCGGCTGCGAGCAGTGCCGTGCTCTCCTCGTTCATCTATCACGACAAGCTAGAAGGGAGCACGAAACGAATGTGGCCGTCCTTTTCCTTTCTCAGCCTCTGAAAAAATGGAGCCATTTAATTTCCGTCGGTAGAGACCATGACTATAAATAATTAATTCCGTCGGTTGTGAACAAAACAGGCATCTCACGTGAACTTAGAGATACTACGCTTTGTTGTATATCCTTCGAATTGTCATGTTATTATTATTCTCTGCGACGTTCGGGGGGGGGTCCACTGGCGTGGTACGAGAGCCGCGACATCGGCCGCTGACTCTCGTTGCCTATCGTACTGCCAGTACCCGGGAGTTCCCCCCCCCCAGCCGACTGGTCGGGGCTCTAACAAACGCAATCTCGGACGACCGAGACCCCCAATGGTAGAAAACCATTGACATACCCCAATTCCGAGTTCGCGTCGATACTACGGTGTTCGGGCCCAAACAGTACCCCGGCCTGGCGGCCTGTGCCCTATCTTTCCCGTCTCTTCTAGTTTACGAGATACCGTACCCGCGTCCTCTGGGTTATTGCGGGTGTACGTCTTGGAAAACTCTGAAGAGTTCCATCTACCTTCTCTCTGGATCGCCCTCCGCGGCACTCCCCCCCCCAGCCGCCAGCGTTGTGGTTGCGGCGATACGCAATGAGTGGAGGCCAACTTGCCTGGATTCATCTCCAGCTTCCACTACCAATTCGCGAAGTGCCCCGAGGGCCTGCGTGTACCCCCGCGCTCTGACCTCCTTACCGTACCGATACGACGACAGGGGGGCGCTTTTGGCAACGTCGGATATCCCGACAACGACGCCACCATGAGCGCGACGGCACCGCCGACTTCTCCTACCCCGGAACGCGCCCCGAAGGCGTCGTCGCGTCTGCGCACTACAACCGATCCTTGCTGAGCCTGGTCGCCTTTATGACCTCGAAAGAGGACCTCGGTGCCGGTAGCCTGATGCCCCTGCAACGAGGTCAAACCCCGCTCCCCCTCGAACAACGCTACGCCACCCCTCGACAAATAATGCACGGGGTGTACAATTCCGGACGAAGAGACGAATATTTCGTCAGACCTCGCAATGAAACCCGTAGCCCCATACCAACGACAGCCAAAGGGCTCGACCACCCGGGCCCCACGACAAAGGCAGGCCCTGTTCTCTCAACGACGTGTCCCACGAAATAGGGCGACGAGATACTTATGGGGTACCGGAGGCATTGTGCGACCGTGCCCCCCTTTCAATCCACGTTCAACGAGCGGAGACGACGGGGGCAACTCGATTTACAAGTTTATGGAAGTGTGACACGGCTGATAGCTTACTAGTAATAGCACCAGCTTGGTTGCCCTCCGACGCACACCAAGCTACGAACTCAAGCAATGCCTGGATCTTATCCGTATTGATTGGAGGCGCGTGTCAAAATACGGAGCTACCCTCAGTAACCCCCGAAAAAAAAAGGTCCAAGACCGGGAACCCTACGTATAATCTTAGTGAGCCGACGACGCAACCGACTGGCGGATGAGCTTGCTGCCAGCACTTCTGAGCATAGCACGATGCCCGCTGGCCGCAGGACCTGGGCTCCCAACGGACGCTGACCCCGACGTGCAAGCTGTGCACCTCGCGCTGCTGCTTCCGTACGCCCTACGATCGGCCTCGCCTCCGCCGAGGGGCGAGGCCCGTCCCCCTGTTCGTCAGCCTTGGCCGCCGCGAGCGAGTGAAACTCCCCCCACTAGACTCCCCGCTGCCGCTGTAGCTGGTGCTGCCGCTACCGGGAGCATTGCCGCTGCCGCCGCCGCTGCTCCCAAAACTTGCACCGCCACCCCCAGCCCCCGCCTGCCCTTGCCCTTGACCGTGTTGGCCAGGGTTTTCCGGATACAGCGCCGCTGGCTGCGACGCCGCTATCGGCCGACCCCCCCCCGCCGGTAGCCGACTTGATCTTATTGTCGATGCCCATCTTGCGAGCTAGACCGACGTGGGTGATCGCGCAGGTGTTATCGTAGCGGCGCCTGCCGGTCTTTCCCCACTGCCGGCATTCACCACCCCCGGCCCCGGCCGCCAGGGTGGAGGTAAGGCAAGGTTGCTGGATTTCGGCGTTGACAAAGCCGCCGAGAGCGACGTAGCCGGAAAGGCGGGGCCAGTGCGGCCCCGGAATAACGGGGAAGGACTCTACCGGCGGGGGGTAGGCCGACGCGTGGCCGCAGGAGTCGGGGACCCGCGCAGGTCGAGCGTGAAGGCCTCCAGGTCTTGGGTGACCAGAGCCGCCGGTCTGACCTAGTTCGTCAGGCGATCGGCGATCGACAAACTCTCCTCAACGTGGTCGTCGAGGGTCGTATCTCCCGCGCTGAAGACTCGTCCGAGCGCCTCGAAGCGAGCGCGCGCCACATGGAGGCCCGCGCCATCTTGTGGGAGCCCGCAGGACGCGATCATAACGGTCGCGTACCCCTAAAGCTCAGGTGTTGTGCGAGTGGAAGGTTGATGCCTGCCCCGCCGCGCGGTGTGAAGGCCAGAAAGTCGATGTCGTCCAACGCTCCGACATGCCATTGACGCCGGACGAAATATTGACCGTGGTTCCCACGAACCCGAGCACGGCCGCCCTCTGCATCGACGCCACGCGGCCGCCGCAGATGATCCGCCATAGCCGACTCTTGGGCTGGCCCACGATGCCGCTGCGCGGGTGGTCATAATCGTGTTGACTGTCGGCCCAAGGCGGTAAACGGGTTGTCGGCGCTGCAGTTCCCGTAAATATCCGAGCCGACCTCAGGCCCACCCGATCGGTCGTGTGCCGCGTGGCCGAGTGCAACCGATGGCGCGGCGTTGGCTCCTGCCCCGCCCGGGACGTAGCAGAGTCGGGGGCTTGCCCGCCCGCCTGTCCGGAGGAGGCACCGGTGCCACCGGCGCTGCCCGCAAAACCCCCGTAGCCAAGCCCCACCTCGCAGCGCGGGCGGTTCCGGTACCGGCCAAAGCGCCACCGAAGCCAACCCCTCCCGCTGGGCCCACGGTGGCCCCGCTATCGCCCGAAACACTCCCGCCCTCCCGGGACCGCGGCGAGCGGACCTGGACCAGCCTGTCCGAGAGGGGCGCCGGCGGCTGCGGCGCTGCCCGGAGTACCGCTGTGGCAAGAACGCCCGCCTTGGACCTACGGCGAGCCTGCCCTGCTTGGGGTTGGAGGGCCCACGCAGACCCGCGCGGGCGCCCGTGGCCCCATCGACGGGTTGGCCAGCGATGCTGGGAGTCAGGGGGAGGACCCCGGCGACGGGGCTCCCCAACGGCTGTCCGGCCGGCGGTCCGAGAAAGGCGGTGCTGGGAGAGTGGTCCAGCAGGAAGGCCCCGGCAGCAGAGCCGCGGGGATACGTTTCAACCCTGCTGGCGCCACCTTCCTCCCCCGAGGGCGGGACGGTGGGAGGCGTCGGTGATGTCGTTCATCGATCTCTCGAGCGCCGCCTGGAGCTGGGCGACTTCGTTCGCGATCTTTAGCGTGGAGGTTGCAAAGTCGACCAGCGACGCGAAAGTCTCTTCGACGCCGTCGCTACTCGTCATTGTCCCGAGTCCCCCCTCCTGCCGTCGTTCTCGCCGGGCCTCTGCGAAATTTGGACGCGGCGAAACAGCGCGGACGCGAAACAGAACGCGATGACACCCACAACGGGCGACGTGGACGCGAAACATAACACAACGACGGCAACAACGGACGTGACGAGATGGCGCGGAACGAGGCAACGCGAAGGGAACGATATTAGGTAGAGGCGACCGTGAACACTATCCATGGACCGGCCTGGACGAGGGTGGGGCGTGATTGTCCCCGTGCTGATGTGCGCCGGCACACCATTAGTACGCGCCGGCGCTGTTTATAGCCGCGGTGGTTGGCATGCGCCTGCATCTTCCTATCAACAGCATCCGCTATCTGGTTCTCCGCACTGCGTATCTCGTGCACCGGCCGAGAGCTCCGCTTGGGGTGACATGCGCCTGTGTCTTCGGTACGAAGGTATCACTAGTGGGAGGGGGTTGAGGCATGCGCCGGCATACATTCCGCTCAATCTTGACTGCAAGCCGGTGCGCCGGTCACGAGACGTGGACCGGCGCATACTCCGCCACTATCGACTGCCTCAAAGTGCATCGGCACGGTCTCGTTGTTTTGCGTCGCGACGCGTATGTTAAACATCGTTGGTGAGGGGCAGGGTCAAGGGTCGGCGCATTGGCGACACCCCTAAGCCGTGCACTGGCACATAGTCCCTCACCATCGACCGTTTTCCAGTGCGCCGGCACACCGGTGTTTTTACATACGTCGTTCATTGTGTACCGCGACGTTTATCATACGTGTCGTTAGTGGGGGACGGACCAAGGGCCGACGCGTTGGCGCCGGCCACGAGACCTGCACCGGCATATATTCCCTCACCATCGACCGCCTTTGAGTGCACGGGCACAACGTTGTTGGTACGTACAGCAGTACATTGTGTCTCGCGACGCGTATAATATATGTATTGCTATACTCATCGCGACGCGTATGATAAGTCTCATTCGTGAGGGGCAAAGCCAAGGGTCGGCGCATCGGCGCCGGCCCCAAGCCGTGCACTGGCACATCGTCTCTCGCCATCGACCGCCTTCTAGTGGGCCGGCACAGCGGTGTAGTTATATACACCGTTCGTTGTGTACCGCGACGTGTATGATCTTTATCGTTAGTGAGGGACGGGTTAAGGGCCGACGCGTTGGCGCCGGCCACGAGGCCTGCGCCGGCACTTAGTCCCTCACCATCAACCGCCTTTTAGTTCATTGGCACAGCGTCGTTGGAACATACGGCAGTACATTGTGTCCCGCCACGTGTATGATATGTATCGTTAGTGAGAGACGGGCCACAGGCCGACGCTTTGGGGTCGGCCACGAGACCTGCGCCGATAAATATTCCCTCACCGTCGACCGCCTTTTAGTGCACCGGCACAGCGTTGTTGGTACGTACAGTAGTAAATTGTTGAGTCTCACGACGTGTATGATATTGCTACATACATCGTTCGGTGTACCGCGATGTTTAAGATACGTATCGTTAGTGGGGGACGGGCCGAGGGCCGACGCGTGGGCGCCGGCCACGAGGCCTGCACCAGCACATGCAGTAGTCCCTCAACCATCGACCGCCTTTATTGCATTGGCGCAGCGTCGTTGGATTGTACGGTACAGCAGTGTGTTGTGTTTCGCAACGCGTATGATACGTATCGTGAGTGAGGGACGGGCCATGGGCCGACGCGTTGGCGCCGGCCACGAGACCTGCACCGGTACATATTCCCTCTTCATCGACAGCCTTTTTGGTGCACCGGCACAGCGTTGTTGGTACGTACAGTAGTACACTGTGTTTAGCAACGTCTACGATCTATACCACTACTCGACGCGACGAGTGTGATAACTATCGTTAATGAGGGGCAAGGCCAAAGGTCGGCGCATCGGCGCCGGCCCCAAACCGTGCACCGGCACATAGTCCCTCACCACCAATCGCGTTCTAGTGCGCCGGCACAGCGGCGTTGTTCCATGCTTCGTTCATTGGATACCGCGACGTGTATTATGTAAAGCTAGTGAGGAATGGGCCAAGGACCGACGCGTTGACGCCGGCCACGAGGCCTGCGCCGACAAGTCGCGTCCATCAACCTTCGACCGCTTTTTAGTGCACCGGCACAGAGTCGTTGGAACATACAGCAGTACATTGTGTCTCGCAACGTGTATGATATGTATCGTTTGTGAGGGACGGGCCACGGGCCGACGCTTTGGCGCTGGCCACGAGTGCCTGCGCCGGCATATATTCCCTCACTATCGACCGCCTTTTAGTGCACCGGCACAGCGTTGTTGGTACGTACAGCCGTAGCTTGTGTCTCACGACGTGTATGATATATGTCGCAATAGTCGTCGCGAAGCGAAAGTTAAGTATGGTAAAGTAGGGGCAGGGCCAAGGGTCGACGCATCGGCGCCGGCCCCAAGCCGTGTACCGGCACACAGTCCCTCACCGTCGACCGCCTTCTAGTGCACCGGCACGGCGGTGTTGCTACATACATCGTTCACAGTGAACCGCGAAGTGTATGATCTGTATCGTTAGTGAGGGACGGGTCATGGGCCGACGCGTTGGCACCGGCCCCAAACCTGCGCCGGCACATAGTCCCTCACCATCGACCGCCTTTTAGTGCCCCGGCACAGCATTGCTGAACATACATCGATAGGTTGTGTCCCGCAACGTGTATTAAATGTATCGTTTGTGAGAGACGGGCCACAGGCCGACCCTTAGGCGTCGGCCGCGAGACCTGCGCCGGCAAATATTCCCTCACCCTCGACTGCCTTTTAGTGCACCGGCACAGCGTTGTTGGTACGTACAGTAGTAAATTGTTGAGTCTCACGACGTGTATGATATATATCGCAATACCTATCGCGACCCGTATGATAACTATTGTAAGCGAGGGGCAACGCCAAGGGTCGACGCATCGGCGCCGGCCCCAAGCCATGCACCTGCACATAGTCTCTCACCACCGACCGCCTTCTCTGGCGCCGTCACAGCGGTGTTGCTACATACCGCGATCGTTGTGTACCGCGACGTTTACTAACGTATCGTTAGTGAGGGACGGGCCAAGAGCCGACGCGTTGGCGCCGGCCACGAGGCCTGCGCCGGCACATAGTCCCTCAACCATCGACCGCCTTTTAGTACCCCGGCACAGCGTCGTTGGAACGTACAGCAATACTTTGCGTGTCGTAACGTGTATGATATGTATCGGTAGTGAGGGACGGGCCGCAGGCCGACGCTTCGGCGCCGGCCACGAGACCTGCACCGGCATATATTTCCTCAATATCGACCGCCTTTTAGTGCACCGGCACAGCGTTGTTGGTACGTACAGCAGTACATTGTGTCTCACGACGTGTATGGTATATATCGCTATTCATAGCGAGGGACGGGCCGAGGGCCGACGCCTTGCCGCTGGCCCGGAGACCTGCACCGTCCCAAAGTCCCTCACCATCAACCAACTTTTAGTGCACCGGCACACCATTGTTGGTACATACAGCGGCACGTCGTGCACACGACGTGTATGATCTGTCTGCTGTATCGTTAGTGACCGACGGGGCCAAGGGCCGACAACGCTGGCACAGCAGCAGTAGCGTTGTTCATATATGGTAGAAGTTGAAAAAACGTCAGCTGTGAGATCGAGGATACCAGATATACCTCAAGTATATGCCGGTACGTGGGAGTATGTATCCCCATTCCTGGGTGCGGCGTGTCTGGGATAAAACAAGAAAGAAACCTGGTACTCGTATGTGCCCGTACAGCACCTATGCTTCCCGTTCAGGTGTCATCAGCGTGTTCACTATTAATGCCAAATACAGAGTACTCTGTTCTCTGTTTGCGGGGTTGTATCTCCATTCCTGGGCACGGCTTTCTGCGGACGTACGATCTGGTACATAAATTGTTGCCCTCCTCCGGTGTGACGCTCGTCTCAATTAGATCTCTCTACTGATATCAGATGTACGAGTCCTGTCTATGCTGTTGCGAACAACATAATTGTTCCCTCCTGTGAACGGCCGATTCGCGAATTCGCGGGTACCGAGGAGTTTATACGAGTGTCTCCAACCCGTACTACCCTTCGTGCATGTACAAGCAACTCTTGCTTAGTTCCTAACGACATACCAGGTATTGACATAGCAAAAAACTTGCTATTTTGGCAAGACAAACTTTCCATAATATTACCAAAACCTTCTATCGTGAAACAATGAACATGTGGCAATACTTGGCAAATATTCACTACATAACGCCCTCAGATATTCCGTCAAACCCCTTACAGCAGTAGCAGCAGGTAGCCGACGGTACGCCGACGTGCTCTATGGAGTAAATGCTGTCCCAGAAAGGACTCCAGGCGCAGCCAACGTACCTCAGAGGTCGGCAGTTCTTCCAACCCGGTCAAAATCCCCTGGGAAAAGCTGGGACGGCTGCTGTTTGTGATCCTGTTTCAGCCCCCGAACAAAACGAAACCCATGTCCCATCTACCCACGGCTCACGGCCAGTGTCGCCAGCCCTATCACCGCTGTGATCAGTGCCACCGGGTATCCTTCGTATCTCCCTCTATTTCACAAGTTAGAGCGAGTCTAGCGTGGGGCGTCGTGGGGTGGTCTGGTTTGTACGACCTTGCGTAAACGTTATTGGGCTAAAATAGCAAATTAATAGCAAATATCACTTTCCATAAACTTGCCAACGAAGCAGAACGGAAACATCCAAAAAACACTTTGGCAAGTTTTTAGCTATTTTGGCTAGTCCACATTTCCATAAACTTGCTATTTTGGCGAATAATTTGCCAAAATGTGTCGTTAGAAACGGGCGCGAACGGCTTATATAATTAAATTTGGAAATTCAGTAAAAATGGGATATAGACGAGACATATTACGCAGCTTGCAAAGTTGAGTATCAACTACCAGGTATATAATCAGTCGAACTCACAGCTACGTATTTCATATATTTTTTGTACTTTGCTTTCGAAGTTGTATTATGTTAATGCGCAACCCCCCGTCCGGAGAAGGGGGGTTGGAGAGGGGGTGATCCCCTGGGGCTTCCCCAACAGCAACCCCACGCTAACATCCGTATACTCGAGTCAACTCCCAACCCAACTGGCGACATAGAACTCTCGACGCCACAGTTCCTGACACTTAACTCGAGAAAACATGCCAGGTACATGGTAACCTCACGACCACGTGCATATAAATCTACACACAACTCGTGCCAGGCATACACGAATAACCCTAATACATTTAACTCGCAATGTACTTTAATGTTAATATACGTATAACCCCCCTCTCCTGAACTTTCATATCATGCGCGCAAATCCGAGCCAATGCACCACCACGTTTACTTTTATCACTATCATATTATGATATAAATAAACCACTATCATATTATGATATAAATAAACCCCACTTGCATCAAACAAAAAAAACGCCAAACAACGCGCCTAGCCCCCGCCACCACTTGCGCAATCTACGACACCCGGTCGCACCACCAGCGAACATAACGGGTACGTCTAACAAACTGCAACAAACACACACAAGTTACTGCGACCATTTAACTCCCCTCCCGCTGACTCCCTCAAAAGCACGGAAGGGTGGGTGGGAACTCAAACTAGTCTATATCACACCTTGGACCTGTAGCGTTACCTCTGCTTCACTGCGCTGTTGCGTGTAGGTTGTGGCTACGCACCAGACAAGGTGTATGTACCAAGGGCTACTATTCATGCTACTGTGAAACATCGTATTCATCTGATTGGCTAAACTTCTCACGTACGTACAAACCTCACATTCTCTCATTCTTCCGAGAATACTCTGCTTTGTACTTTGCTTTCGAAGTGTATTATATTAATGCGCAACCCCCCGCCCGGAGAAGGGGGGTTGGAGTGGGGATGATCCCCCGGGGCTGCCCCAACATCAGCCCCACGCTAACATCCGTAAACTCGAGTCAACTCCCAACCCAACTGGCGACATAGAACTCTCGACGCCAGCTTCCATCGACCCAAATGGGGGTTGACCCTATTTACTGATATGCTCTTACGGCCCCTTTCTCCCCGACTTGCAATATCGTAGGGAACGCATGTTATAACACACTGCTCCATAGTTTCACTTCTGCCTAGCCAAATCTAAGAGCGAGTTAACTCGCCCCCACTCTGTGCCCTGGCCCGGCTGAATCCCACCGCTAATTCCTTCCTGGGCCATAACATCGGCTACCCAACTGGCATCCTTTCCATGACTGCTAACATACGTCTTGTATGCATCGAACGCCCATCGGCCCTCACGCTGCAACACCTCTGGTGTCGCCGTCGCCCCCCCTGCCGACAAGTGAGTTGCGCCTCCAATCCTCAGAGAGTGCAAAACGTACTCCTCCGCACGCCCGCCCGCCAACGCAACCACTTTTCACAAAGCTGTCGTCGCTTGCTGCTGTGTCCACATTGACCATCTGCCATTACCAACACCTCAAGCGGCAAGTGGGGCCGACGAGAGAAGAAACAAATAGCAAGACATCAATTCGATCATGAGATCGACAGCACCGCCACCGTCGCCCACGCGCAACGCCGGACCACAACGTACGCACGTCAAAACCGCCCCATTCCGCAGTTGGTCCCCTTTCGATCCACGAAACCTAACCTCGACGCGGTCTGCAGTAGACCACTGCGACGCGGTAAGCTGAACACTTTGGCGAAAAAACGCTACATCGGCCCGTCGCAAACAATAAGTTTCGTGCACACGCGACCGAGTTTCCGCAAACATTTCTGACGCGCGAGTCAAAAAGAAAAAAAGAAGCGCAGAGGGCAAGCCACAAGACGAGACCCCGCGTCTGCCATGAGGAGATTAATTTCTCGCCCGAGATCAACATTCCCCACGAAACAGGCCGACGAACGGTTGTTTGGTGACCAGCGTCGGCATGCAAACGAGCGGCTCCTTTGAGGGCCTTACCCAAAACAGGATGAGTAGTGTCCAGTTTGAACCCTCGTGAAATTCGATGGAAAAACTTGATCGATGGCAAATGACTCTCGATAGTTGCCGACCGCAATTGCTTAGTGGCAAAGGCGTACGCTACGTACTCGAACAAATGCCACACGTTAGTCATGCTGTCTCCGCAACGCTCTAGGAATACAGGCATGTCACAACGTACCCGAAAGTCTACCCATGCGCCAAAATGCCCCTGATAAGTGCGTTCAGACGAGGTCGCAGTGGCATTTCGCATGACTTTGAGGCCAACACCGAAGTACAGAGGGATACGCCCGCACCCCCCAGGTCCTGCTCCTACCACGGAATGTCGGGTCGAACAGCACGCAAATTCACGAGGACGGAGGCACAACCCCACCGTGAGATACCATCAGCGGCCACGTTAAAAATTCCACGTACGTGTTTTGCGTCAAAGTGCCAACCAGAGGACAATTCAAGCACCCCGGGGAGACGCAATAATGCGCCAGATCTCGGCTCCTTTCCCCCTCGACAACGCCGCACCCACTCGACGGATGCTTCGTTGTCGCCACGTAACAACACACAGTCCCCCATGGCGAACGGACGTTCATCACACAGATACGAGAACCCATGCAGAAACTATCATGCCCAGCAGTTTTAGAACGTTAATTGATATCAGTATATCGTTCTCATCTGCAACGGACTTACTCGATCCACAAAATAGAGACCGCTCTCCTGCGTCAAGCTCGTATCGCCAATATACCCCAGTTTCCAAGCAAAAACCCCCGACGGCGGTTTTAGATGCGCCCGAAAAAAGAGTACGTCTAGGGGGGCGCTCAAGCAAATTATACATCGGAGCCGACAAGGTTCCTCCGAGCGCGCCCAACCCATCCTCAACGAATCACCGCCAGAACTCGAGGTCACCATGGAACTCGGGTCCCAGGGCGAGACGCCGCCCGGTGTTTGCCATACGGCAATCAAAATTAGCTCCGGCGGCAATGCGCGGCATACCAACCGAAGCGAACAAGCGGTCAACGAAAAAACGCCCCGGACGTACAGCAAAGGAAACATGCATGAGAAAGCCAACGAGCTGCGACACCTGCTTTGCAGAAGCAGATGCACGAGACGAGGGCCACTCCTTGAGGATGTTGTGCAGCTTGAGGCGCTTATGGGACGGCAACGTGACCGTAAGCGCCTCAGTATCAATGATCCATCCCAACACTTCCAGTTGCGTGTCCCAGTTAGTAATTTTCTTGGCTGACAGGAGGGGCGGATCGGAAACACCACGTTCGCCCAACAAGCTAAAGTGGTCCGACGCCAGTGACTGTACAGCACGCGAGCAACGGCGGCCGTCCGGCCAATACTGCAACTCGACGAGAATGCCATCGTTCACGTAGTACCTCACCAAAATTTCTTCCGGTGTTGTCCCCTGAACGAGGAACGGGCCCACAATCACGCGGGATAGCAACGACCCGAACCCCCCGCGGCGGGGAGAGTTCAACGTGCGCAACGGCGGCAGCCCCTTGTTGGGAAACGTCTGCGCCTTGAACGGTAGAGTGGGTGAGGGCATGCTAGAGCGCAGATGCCATCAACCTCCAAAACCCAGGACTATTACGCCAACCAAAACTGCTAGCGCAAATCCACGACAACGTGATCACCGAAAACGTATCCAAAATTCGGTGCGCCTGCCGGATCAACCAAAACCTGCCGAAAAGCGCCTTTGACATCCACACGGCACAACAGGATTCGAGCGCGACTACCGTGCGTCTGTCGCAAAAACAACACCCGTAACAGCACATCACGAAGCACATGACCGAGCTCGCACGATGGTGCGGAGTCAAAGTCAGTGTCACCGTGAACGCAGGTCCGACCGCCCTCGCGCGCAAACGTAAGATCGTGAATAATCCGTAATTTGGGTTGGAGAACGACGCTCAGCGGTGAAATGCGAAGACCCTGAATCTCGTCTGCATATCGCAAATCAAACACCACCGCTCGACCGTGCACCACGTCTGCGCATATCTTATTGTGGATAGCCCCAGCATGCGTGGCGACGACCGGGTGATTACCATACGCGAGTTCTGTGGTCAACCCCCCCCCCCGTGGGACGCCGACAGGCGCGCCCGGCGCCAGGACACGAAGCAACAAAGAAATACGAGGGAATTTCTTGATCTCACCAAACCCGTGCTGTACGATGGTAACGCTAATATGCGGAGAGAAAATTGAGGAGCCGATGGTGGACAGAAAAAGGTGAACGCTGCCTTGACACTGTCGCAAGAGTGAGGAGCTGAGTGACGCGACCTGATCGAGGCTCGCTGAGCCTCGCTCAGACACCGCTTGCACCACTACCTCCCGAGCGGCAAGCCACGAACATCTACCTCACCTACTCGGCAACGTATCCAGACGCATGTCGCCGACCGCACCTTGCACGTACACCGTGTCAACAGGAAAATAACTCGCACGCACGCCCACATCCGTACCTTTCTCTGAGAAGGGAACCGAACCCGGAGTCACAGCAACGCGATCGCGCCCGACGCCGCCATCGCCAGCCAGAGCTCCTAATGTACGCCTACGCAACCCCCCCGCTTCTTCGCGGGTGGGCGGCCGAGTGCCCGCTCCACGACTGGCGACGTGCGCCGTCGCTGCTTCGCCACCGGCCCGCACCGCCGCCGCCCCCCCAGGTGTTGGCCCAACCGACAGGAAGGGCCCGTGTCTTCATCCCGAACCAGAGCCACCCCCACCCCCGCCCCCCCCGCGACCACCATCTGGGAGGAGCACCATAGCCCGCGACCCGTTAGCCTGCGCCGCCGCGCCACCTCGCATCCCCCCAACTGGTGCCGCCGATCCACCGCCGAGGAGAGCTGCAGGAGAGGAGGAGTCGGCCGGGGTACTCGCATGCACGAATTTGCAGTCGGAGTACCGGCGTAAGCCCGTAGACGCGAATATCCTGCACAGCGCGGCGCTCTTCTTTCTAGTCGGACCCGTCTTGGCGGGGGCAAGGCTTTGGCCCCGCTTGGGTGCCCCATCCCTGCTGTCGCGTGAAACGTGTAGACCTTCGACGAGCTTAAGAACGTCGCCACCGGACGAGCAAACGTTGCGTATACGACTAAACGCGGGGACAGGCGGCGCGTCCAACACGGCGTTGAACTGAGGGGGAACAGCCAACGGACGAACTTGCTGGGCAAACCTCATGAAGTCGTTCACCCACAGGCGCAGGTCGACGTTCACCATGTCGCTCATAACAGCCCGCGACGCGGAGCCGGAAAGCAAAAGGGTGTTGCTTAGAGTGTGGCGGCGAAGGCCGGCCGCCGCGGATGTGAGAGAGGTGTCGACGGATGCCAGCCGGTTCAGGCACGCGCGGTCGTCGGCGACGTCAGCCGAGAGTCCAACTGTAAGAACCGCCATAAGAGCCTGGCGCAAGAGGTCCAGGCGGTCAGCGACAAACACCAGGTGGCCGACAGGGCGGCCGGCACGTGGCCCATACACGCCCACGTCAACGTTGCTGACAGCGCGAAGCTGAGCCGCCACCCCCGCCGTAACGTCACCGCTCTCGCCCACAAATGACTGAATATCTGCGGCCGACTCGCCGAGGTTCGGAGGCAAGCGTCCCCGAAGCAGTCAGTGTTTGCGTGACGACGTTTTTTTCCAAAGGGCCGTGCCGTCAGTCAGCTGTGATTTCTGGACGTGCCGCTCCCTCGCGTCCCCGCTGTCCCGCACGGAAGGCTCACGGTCGGCAACGTTGTCCACAAACTGCTGAATCAAGACCTCGACGTCGGCGGTCTTGGAGGCGCCGCCGGCGAGGGCGTCGGGAAGGCTCGCAACAGACAGGAGCACGTTGTCCAGAGTTGACTTGACGCCGAGGGTCTCCGTATCTATGCGGGAAAACTCGGAGGCCACCTGGTGTGGCCAATGCCGCACGTCAGCCGTCGATACAACTCCCCCCGAGGCTGTCGGCATAGATGGAGGACCAGCCGTAGCAGCAGTGGTAGCAGCCGCAGCAGTAGTAGCCGCAGCATCGTTGGCCCTGCGAGAGGCCGCAGCAGCATCGGTGGCCTGGCGAGCCTCGGCTTCGGCTCGTCCAGCACGGCGTGCGTCGACCTCCGCTTGCACAGCAGCTGCAGCAGCATGAGCATTCGCCTCCGCTTGTGTTTGCGCAGTAAACAACGCAGCCTGCACATCTCGCGCCGCTGCAGCCGCGTTGGCCTCGACCTCCGGCGACTTGCTCTCGTCGGACATCCTGAACTCAAACTAGTTTGTATCACACCTTGGACCTGTAGCGTTACCTCTGCTTCACTGCGCTGTTGCGTGTAGGTTGCGGCTACGCACCAGACAAGGTGTATGCACCAAGGGCTACTATTCATGCTACCGTGAAACATGGCATTCATCTGATTGGCTAAACTTCTTACGTACGTACAAACCTCACATTCTCTCATTCTTCCGAGAATACTCTGCTTATAGAATGCCCCTTTAGAAACGCCCCTTATCCACTGAAGCGCACCGACCAAGTAAAAAAACCTCGTGGGAAGAATCATGGCTGGCGGCCCCAAGCGATCGAGGTAACGATGCTTGCAGACGCATGAGGCAGGCTTATGAGTCATTGTACATCAGAGTCGCTAGCCCCACGCCCAATTGTGATCGAGTTCAAGGTCTAGAAACCCCGAATATTCCCGGACCCTCGCTTCGTTCGCACGCCTCTCGCACACGTACCGGGAGAGCGTGCGTCGCCCCTGCTTGCCCTCCTCGCTTTGCATGTTGCAGCCTGTCAACCGCCGCTGTTGCTGCTGATGCTGCCGCGAAGATGAACCATAACAAGGAAACCACAACAGGAACCACAACTGTAGGCCTAGCCTCTAGGCCTATCAATCAACAGCGAGCAGTGCCGTGCTCTCCTCGTGCACCTATCACGAGAAGATAGAAGGGGGCACGAAACGAATGTGGACGTCTGTCTCTTCTCTCTGCCTCTGAAAAAATTAAGCTATTTAATTTCCGTCGGTAGAGACCATGACTATAAATAATAAATTCCGTCGGTTGTGAACAACACAGGCATCTCACGTTAACTAACAGACACTACGCATTTTTGTACCACGTGTTGCGTTTCGTGTGTTAGCCGAGCGTTCACTGCCCTTTGAACAATGTGTGCCACGCGGGTTGTCTATTATTTTGCTACTACTAACTCCTGTCGCTGCCGCTGCAGCTGTACACAATCACAGCATAAAATTGGTACTGTTCCTGGCGCAGGGTGCTTTTCTTGCTGATACCCTTGTTTATTTTTTACCCGTGCCACGCGGTTGCTTATCTTGCTGCTCCTACTGCTGTCACTGCTGCTGCACACTGCTGCACACTGCTGCGCACTATCATAGCATCGCTGCCACTACGGTTGGTGCTGGCGCAAGGTTGCTTGTCTTGCTGCTACCCATGCCTTTTTTTCGCCCGTGTCACACGGTTGCTTCGTTGAAAAATCAAAGGCGAAGAACGATGATGATTCGGGTTTTTAGTGTTAGTCTCCCGGCAGAGTAGAGACAGAATGAGCGACCACATGTGTATTACGTAAACTCACAGAAACACCACCCAAGTAACCTATAATAAGCCGATACCCCGAATAGTCATGAAACTACCAAAATGCTGAACAATCACATTCGAACACGCATGGATGCACACTCCACGATGCAGAACAACCATATTCGAACACACTCCCTGGTTTTTCAGCAAAGCAGCAGTGACGATTCAAGATGAGAATATAACTAAACTCACCTCCATATATATCCTAAATCAACCACAGTACCTACGACGAAACCTGTACCATACAGGCGAAAACCTCTCACTCCCGTATGAAACTGTTTCAGATTTCCTTTGCAGCAGCGTAAAGCCGCAAAAACTAAGAAACAACTAAAAAAGCGATATAAAAATGATAGAGTTCGCGAGAAACCCCGTTCCCCGAGGCACACGTCTCCCTATGCCCCCTACTCCCGCCATAAACTCTCAGATCGGAGCGGTATCGCGAGATACCAGATATCTTTCCCGATAGAGTTTGCCCGGCGCTTACAATTCTCGAAACCGTATCCGTCTGAGGTCAGAACCCAAGACCACTCCCTGTTTCTGGCTTAGCTCACGATTAATAGCTCACCTTGTTCCATTAAATATGAAATACATCATCTTCCTTCTCGTCAACCAAGTTTTTCTCCATCCATCATGGGTCTTAGAGTTTGTAAAAACAATAGTGGTGGCAAAATGACTAATCATCATGATGAATAAGAATACCCATGTATGTGAAGGTGGTACCTACTGAGCTATAGAGGTAAAAGATCGATCGATTACCTAGCCCAAGGTAATCCTTATAACACTCTCCCCCCCTCTGAACGGCGGGGTCTTTTGGGCGTCGGAAGCGTCTACGTCCGTACGCTGGCCTACCCGCTTCGTTTCATTACCTGGGGATCCAGGGAGATGTGTTTTTTTTAGGTGTGCACGCTCAAGCGTTTCTGTAAAAGAAACGTTCGAAGTGAGGTTCGAACCCGTGACCTGGACGATGTCAAATGTGAAGGTGTCACCTGAGCTATAGGGATAAAATACCGACCGAATATGATAGAGTACCTTGGCTTATAGTACTCCAGGTATAGACCAACCATCAGTAAGTATGTAGACCAACCATCAGTAAATAATATAGTTGTATTTACAGAATGAATACGCAGTCTAGTATCTAAGTAGTCGAGAAGACAGAGGATAGAGATATACGTACGTACTATGTTCATACAGAATTCACGGGGTGTTATAGTATCCATAGTACGCTCATACAGGATTTCCGGTTGTGTTGCACTACATTTTATCTTCATATAGGATACTATGTTCATACAGAATTCACGGGGTGTTGCACTACATAGTATCCTCATACAGGATTCTCGAGATGTTGAACTACATGGTCCCTCCTACAGGATTCTCGGGGTGTTGCACTACATAGCACCCTCATACAGGATTCTCGGGGTGCTGCACTACTTAGCATCCTCATATAAGATTCATGAGGTGCTCCACTACATGGTATCTTCATACCTGCGGTTTTACGGGATGTTACACTATTGAATTTGAGGGTGGCGCGTGCCCCCAGTTGAGGGTGAGGCGTGCCCCCTTGCCAGTAGATTATAGCCGGTTGAAGACAGATCGTACTTCTGTCTTCCAAAAACCTGCTGCTTCCCCCCCCCCTCTTAGCTTACTCGTCTCTTGCCCCCTTCGAGCAACCCGCACACCAGTAGTAAAGGAGAACGTCTCACGAACTGCGTCTGAGTTTGGCCAAGCATAGACACCTGAGTCACACTTCTTCTGTGGATCATCATCACTGGCACCCTTACCATCTCGCCCACATCACACCCACCCACAAAAAATCATCTTCCAACTCGCGAACAAACTTCCCATCGCCCATCAAGCTCGGAAATACAATCTTGGTGGTAGAACAACCCATCAAGAATATGCATGCCCTCCCTTGTCCTGCGACCAACAGACAACAAGAGTACGAAGGCGAATCCCTGCAAAACTCAATGAAATCAGTATCCACCAATACCGCTGCATCCGCCATACGCCTCTCAAGGTGTGCACACCCCGCGTAATCTGAATTCGCCAATTCGTCAAATATTAAATATCAGTTCCACTATTAATAGACACTTTCTGCTCCTACCTGTCTCACAACTCACAAAGACTGTTTGACTTGGACTTGAATACATTTCAAAACTTCAGGCAAAAAAAGGCTGCGTACACCATCGAGTAGGCGATATTATACCCAGGCCTCCGTACCATTTACGACTTTTCCGGGATAAACAATATATTCCATAGCGTAGCGCGCTGAGGGTTGCTCTGCACGCGGGTCCCAGCGACATTGGCACTGTTGGGTCTATTGGGTCTACTGCTTCATATTTGTTGCACAAAGTATGAATCACCGCCATCGCCAATACCCCGCCTCATAGGGCACGATACAGGATGCAAGCTGAGAGGAAAGGGATTAAATCATGGAAAGTCTAGCTCTTGCGTGGGACGCGACAACCTCATCCATGGATTGTCTTTTCGCACCAAGGAGAAACCACGCAGTCTGAGCCCATCGTGAAGAGTTGTTATTATTTGTCAATCTTATACTCGCACCGGTACGACGAGGTGTCAAACTACATGCCAGGTATAGTATGCGAGCTGGGCCGGCCATGAAGCGCACAATCAATCATGTACTGTAGTCGTATCTCGTGAAACACGCTGCGGATTAGGACTCGAAATTTGGAGGCACTGACCCTGACACACCAGTACATGTGCGAAAAAAAATGTTGTAAACAGTTATTGGTTAAAATTCCGTAATGAATCGTCGTTCCCGATCAAGGCCAAATTTGCTGGAGACGTTACTGGGGATACAAGGAGAAGATCGATGCCAGTTTCATTGCCCATCACGAGATATGTCCAAAACCAATATTACACACTTAGATGAAGTGTATGCACTTCTGGACGCACCAGGAATACGCTACTACAAGCAGTAGGTTTTGGTCCTCTAACGGCGTACAAAAAAGTCATGCATTAATTGCCTGCATCATTAACGGCAAGCATTATGTTGCAGCGCTACGGGCTTCAGGAGTCGCCCAGGTGGGCGACAGGGTATTCTGTGATGTACGTTGACTGACCTGACCAGTGACGCACGGAGGGTGCATCGTGTAAGGCAGCGATAAAGCCGTAGGATGGCTCGCTGTCATATCGATGTAGGTATACAATGGAGTGTCCCCGGCGGGGGAGGCCATTGTCTGGGTCATGGACACCCCGTATCGGCTGTAATGGTCGATACGGGTGCTCTCTGGCCCTACCTGGGGTTAGTCAATCCCACCAAAGAACGAAAGAAACAAGTCAAACCATATCCTGTTCACACACCGTGCATGAGTCTTGCCCACCACGTTCATGTCAGTTGCCCATAACGTGCATGTCAGTTAATCCCACGTCGCATTCGCTGAGCAATACCAACACTCAACTCTCGTGGCGTCTGGCCACCCCGTGGCCAGAGAGGATTTAGGAGCGAGGTACAGAGGAAATCCCCATGAGGACTCTCTCAACGAACGACAACAGCTGGCTATCGAGGTGAGACCGAGCCGATAGCGGCACACAAGAGGAGGCAGCTGTAACATGATGAACCCAGGCCGATGACAGACAGAGGGGGAGATTGGAGCGCAAGGTCATGAGCTCTGGCGGGGACACGAGAGATCGGTACCCAGGGAATTTGTTCGGCCCCGAGCACCTGGGCCCGAGTTTTCTCCCGGGCGGAACGAGGGCCCGAATAACTGGGCCCGAGAGTCCTCCTGGGCGGAATGAGGCCCAAACATCGGGGCCCGAGTTTTCCCTGGGTAGGATCAGTGTCTCTGCCCGAGCTTTTCCGGGATGGAATCTGATGGGTGGCCAAGTATCGAGCCCCGAGTTCTGTCCGGGATGATGGAGTCTGATGGGTACCAGCGGCGAGGGATACACGTAGAAACTACGATAGAGTACATATATTCGGGTAGCACTACTACTACTGCTGTTTATAGCAGTGACCATGCATAACGTATCAGGAAACAGTAGTCACGGCAGGTAGCCACCATCGCATACGCGCGATAAGGCAGCACCACAAAAAAAGGCCACAAATCTCTCCGTCCTGACCCTCGATTTGTTTTTTGTTCCCGCGCACGCCTTGACGATTGTTTGCGGCCGGCCTTCGCCTCAGGTGTAACTCTCGTTTTTTTGCGGCCGTTCTCCGCCTCAGGCGTCACTCCCGATTTTTTTCGTTTTCGGCCCCGCACATCTCGTCTGTGTTTTTTGGTGCGGCCGGTTTTTTTTCTTGCTGTGCGGTACTCCTCGAGGAAAAAAATGGGGGGGGTCGGCTGTATTCATTTTTTTTTTTTTTTGTTTGTTTTTTTTTTTTTTTTTTCTTCCCATTCATTATCTTCGCACATCTTCTTGTCTCTCTCCTTCCAACTCGTAACTCAGATCCGGGGTCACATAGCAGGCTCTTCTCCCCCCTTCCCGCTACGGTACGTGCCTTCATTTTTATCGCGAGAAGATTTCAGCCTTTTCTTCCCTCGTCGACTCGCATCGAATTGTGCCTACCCACGCTGCAAGGCGCTCTCAACAATTGAATCCCTTTTTTTTTATTTTTTTTTTATTTTTGCAAATAATGTCAAAGTCCGACCCTCCTGGGGCTCGAACCCAGGACTCAAACAAGTAGAATTCGAGGTTAACCACTTGAACCACCGGCATGGCAATACGTTTGCGTACGACTCTACTAATCAGCCCAATCTGAGCGACAGCAGTATTTTCGTGGTCACATGTCACATGTAACTGCTGTTTGTTGAAGTATACCTCGCTGCTGCTGGTATCGAAACAGGGAGTACTTTTGAATATCGTTGCGGGAGGAGCGCTTTCCGTAGATGGTTCTAAGTTTGAAGTTGTACGCAGGAACCGATAACCTACCATGCCCCGAGCACTGAGTAATAGCTGCCTGGAGCAAAGGCGCCTCAACTTGAAAATTACACAGAAAAGCCGTATCCCCGTCTACAATACCATCAGTAGTCTATACACTACCTGGTACGCAGTTTCACACGATGCTCAAAAAGATGGTATACCAGGGTAAATTATACGACGAGTTGCATTACCGTGCGTACACGACTAAGAATATGAATATTAACGATAGTACATGTAATGTGGAAAAAAGATAGGAAACCATACTCCTACTACTACTGCTCTACTCTGTACCTGCAGTCTTTTTTTTTTTTTTTTTTTTTTTTTTTCTACCCCAAACAGGGTAACCTCTCGATACACGGTTAAGCATACAGGGGGGGTGGCTCGCAGTATGTATGCTTTTGACAACATCAATAAAGGGCGTTTAGGGGCTATATATATAATACTACACACTCCCGTAAAACTGTACCAGGTACCTGGTAGGCCGTATGGCAAAATCCTTAGGGACCATTTCGTACCTCTCTCTTCCCATCTTTTCGAGTCATGATAACGCGTTGAAAAGCGACACATTATCAGGATGTACCACACACACCGTATGCACACGAGGACCAGGTATCTGGGATTCATACGGGGCATACTACGGTGAGGAAGCTGGGTAGAAATGACGAGTTTAGTCGAAGGCCACATATCATACGTGGAGGATGTATCCACAGTATAATATACAGTATTCATACCACTATCAATATAACCGTTCATGGGACTGAAGGTCGCACGGCAAAAGCTCTCTAGATCCTTGGGTCCATCGCTCCTCTTGCTTTCACAAGCGTGGAGACGTTTAACTTTGGCCCCACACATCCCTACACACGTACGGGATGAGTGTCCCCCACTACCGGAGCAAAGTAATGTTGTTGGGAAGCCGTGCAGCTGTGCAGTGTACGGCATGTTACTCTTCGGGGGTAGATGAAAGCTATGTTGAAACAACTGAGGGCACACAACGAAAGTCATAGCGGGTTGTTATGGTCTCCAAGTACCCGATACGCTGGAATTCCACTTGTTTCACCCGTTCGGGTCTTCTCACCCGGTACGTTGGCATTTCACTGGCTTTCCCTGGTCTTTTGACCCGGTACGTGGCCATTTTTTTTTTTTTTTTTTTCATCCCATTCATTATCTTCGTACATCTTCTCTCTCTCCTTCCAACTCGTAACTCAGATCCGGGGTCACATAGCAGGCTCTTCTCCCCCCTTCCCGCTACGGTACGTGCCTTCATTTTTTATCGCGAGAAGATTTCAGCATTTTCTTCCCTCGTCGACTCGCATCGAATTGTGCCTACCCACGCTGCAAGGCGCTCTCAACAATTGAATCCTTTTTTTTTTTGTTTATTTTTGCAAATAAAGTCAAAGTCCGACCCTCCTGGGGCTCGAACCCAGGACTCAAACAAGTAGAATTCGAGGTTAACCACTTGAACCACCGGGGCGACCGGCTATAGGAAACAACCATCCTCATTAGCTTTCGCGCACATAATTAGTCCGTCAATTATAAGAAATAAAAACGGACAACCCAGGCGATGGGAATGTTTGCAAAACTGTGATATGAGGTGATCGTGTTCTTTCTATAATCCCACGTTCCATCTTGCATACTATGTTATGGGATACTCGTTATATGCATATATCCACATGTTTTCGGTGTTGCCTGCCTTTTTTTTTTTTTTTTTTTTTTTTTTTTTTTTTTCCATCCCATTTATTATCTTCGCACATCTTCTTCTCTCTCTCCTTCCAACTCGTAACTCAGATCCGGGGTCACATAGCAGGCTCTTCTCCCCCCTTCCCGCTACGGTACGTGCCTTCATTTTTATCGCGAGAAGATTTCAGCCTTTTCTTCCCTCGTCGACTCGCATCGAATTGTGCCTACCCACGCTTCAAGGCGCTCTCAACAATTGAATCCCTTTTTTTATTTTTGCAAATAAAGTCAAAGTCCGACCCTCCTAGGGCTCGAACCCAGGACTCAAACAAGTAGAATTCGAGGTTAACCACTTGAACCACCGGGGCGACCTGTAGGACGGTGATTCGTGTGATACGCTGTTGTTATGTATTCACGCTGCCGATGGTGCTCTGCCTGTTGTTTCGTAAGGCTTTGAAGATACTTGTCTGGTCAATGCATGCAGGCATACTCGTTGCTCGTGCTCGTGCTCGTATGTTCGCTCGTTTTTCATGATCGCACACACATGCATGTTCGTTAATAAATGTCTGCATGCGATAGACCACATAATGTCTTCAAGACGAAATGCAACCGACAGGTGTCGATACAAGCCATAGGTGCCGTACGTACTAATACACGCATGCTCTCGTGGACCGTTTGCTCGGTTGAGTGATAACGGAAACTAACAATGTCGAGCCTTACGCTGTTTGGGCGTACATAACCACCCTTTAGAACGATGAACCCCTGGACAACAACGTGCATTGTCGGCTGGCAAACATGGAACGTTCGAGAAATCCACGTATATTGTGATGACTGTGGTGTAGTTTGTGACCACAGGAAAAATCTCTCTCTAGGATCAAATAAAGGGCACGGACACTGGTTGTGCTGGATGTCGACGGGTAGAAAGAATGGTTTAAGGCGAAGAACACATACACAATACGTGCAGAATACGAGTCGAACACGTACGGCCGCATTACCTTATTCATCCCGACTGCTGTAAAGTATGTATATTATCTTCATTCAGCATACCGAGCTGGTATCACATCACACTGGATACGGCAGGCACGACGCACGCATTCCGTCCAAGAACAGAGAGAGATAGCAGTGCGACACCAACGAATAAATAAAACCTATCAACCTAGTGGCACCGGGCATATTAGTACTGGTAGTTACAAGCCACCCGGCACTAGATTATCGACTACCAGGATGTCGACAAAGCAGTTTGTGTCACAGAATCGGGGATCACACACATAAATAGTTGCAATCCCGTGATCCCAGCGCCCGAATACTGGGGGATGCGTTAACAGTTACTTGATAGTATCATGCACGAATATTTGAAAACCGTGAAAACAGGCGTTTGTTTTACATTCGTGCTGAAAGGACCTCGGAGCGCTGGCCTCTATCCGGAGCGCTTTGCCTGTAGCAAGGGTGTCTGCTCTTCCAGAGCAAATACATGCATCCTAAGCAGTGGATACGAGATACACAATGCAAATCAAACTGAGGAGAGAAAACCTGGTAGTTTCCGATAGGAAAACAAAGCCCCTCCCCAGCGCGCATACTCACGCGCCGTCTTAGTCGCTGACGCAGTGAACGGAGAATCAAACGAGCTTGACTTTGTTCAAGTATCTGACATGGTTCCCAATGACGATTGGGCATCTTCATCGTTTGAGTACTGCACTGCTGTACATGTACATAAGGTTGACCCTAATTTTCAAGTGCTTCGCCCCCGCATGGGGGGGGCAGTTCTATATAGGCGAGGCCACATATGCCCACTGCCCAAACTAAAGGTTCCCTTCATTTGCGAACGCGATCGTGAAGTGGTTGGGCGTACCACGCACCTGTTGTGTCGTCCGTCTCCAAGCATCGAGCGATCCGCCTGATCGGAGAAGAACGGTTGTAGAAATTCTAGATTGCATGACTAATGCTGGAAAACATGATGTAGGCATGGTGTAACCGAGCAGGGTACCTTCCTATTTGACTCTCCAAGATTAGTGGCCCAGTGTTGGAAACACGAAGCGAAAGGTGGGATTGGGATGCCAATAAGCAGTAGGTAGTTTCCGTGCTGGGGGGGTGTTTGTCACCACCTTTCTACAACTACTTTCACGAAACCCGTTATACAAGGGGTACGATCTTGAAGTGGTGGTGGATGAATGACGTTTGAGGACTCATGAATTAGTTTTAGAACGAAAGGGTCTCACCAGTGGACACTGTTCGGGCTGGGGGGGTGGCGTGAAGGTGGCGTGAACGTCAGTGCCTTCAAACGGCTTACTTACGCGGAGTCACGTCAGTACTGGGGGGGGGTGGCGTGAAGGTGGCGTGAACGTCAGTGCCTTCAAACGACTTACTTACTCGGAGTCATGTCAGTACCTTCAAACGTGGCGTGAACGTCAGTGCCTTCAAACGACTTACTTACTCGGAGGCACGTCAGTGCCTTCAAACGACTTACTTACTCGGAGTCATGTCAGTACCTTCAAACGTGGCGTGAACGTCAGTGCCTTCAAACGACTTACTTACTCGGAGGCACGTCAGTGCCTTCAAACGACTTACTTACTCGGAGGCACGTCAGTGAAGGTGGCGTGAACGTCAGTGCCCTCAAACGACTTACTTACTCGGAGTCATGTCAGTACCTTCAAACGTGGCGTGAACGTCAGTGCCTTCCGACGACTTACTTACTCGGAGTCACGTCAGTACCTTCTAACGTGGCGTGAATGTCAGGGCCCTCAACCGATCTGCTTACTCGGAGTCACGTCAGTACTTGAGGGGGTGGCGTGAACTTCTGAACCTTCAAACGACTTACGTTCTTGGAGTCAAACGTCAGTATCTTCAAAAGACCACACTATTACGGGGGACCATAGTTAACAGGACCTATGGTACACATAAACACCTATATGTTTAACCATTTTTACTAACAATATTTGGTCCTGTTAACTATGGCCCCCCGTAATAGGGGTGCACCAAACGTTCCCGAGCGAAGTTTCACACAGAGCTTGCAAAGATGAGTCTCGACGAAATCCTCGATTGCACAGCTGGTGTTGGGGTATTGGCAGCCAAACTCAAGATCTTCCATGAGCGGCCGAACCACATGAGGCTCGAATGTGAATTCGTCCAATTTCGTGGCGGAGAGGCAGCAGATGTTCTGGAGGCTGAGAGGGATACTCAAGAGACGGCAGGGGAAAAAGAGCCCCAGAAGAGAGCGGGACGACGCGGCAACTCAGAGGAGTTCCTCGGGTGAGCAGACGCTGGGGGTTAACAGGGTCTTGATCAAGGAGGCGGCCAGCAAACGCGGAAGGGAAGGCATCCACGCGAATCGGGCGCACGAGCATTGGACCGGGGGGTAGCGAATCACTTCCGTCGAGCAGCCCGGTCTGAGCTATCAAGCGTCTATGAGAGGACGCCGGATCAGGGGTCGGGTAGGTTTGTGTGTACCCCGTTACATAAGCGGCAAAGGATGCTAAAGCATCGTACCATTTTCAAGTTAGATGCACGGAGCCGCAGTCGCAGTCGTGACCGTCGTAGCAGCCACCACCGCCGTAGCAGGAGTGCCACGCAGGAGCGCAACCGCAGTAGCAGCAACCGAGCACGGCAACGGGAACCGGCAGGACGGGGGGGCAATCAGGTCCACCACCTCCGCCGCCGCGGAGGGAGCGCAAACAGCCGGCCCAGCAGGAGAAGGAGGAAGAGGTGGAACAGCATCAGGCGCAGCAACTGTGTCATCAGCAGCAGCAGCAGCAACTGCAGCCGCCGCAGAAGCCGAAACAGCAGCAGCGACCGTCAGAAGGAAAAGCGGAAGGCGTAGGAGCCTCGTCACGAGCATCGGGGATGTCCGTACGTGGCCGAAGCTCGTTAATCGTCGAATGGATAAGGAAGGACGCGGCAGCCGGTTCGTCGGGGATATGGAGGAGGAGTTGCCCACGCTGTTACCGGGTAGTGGCCGGGATACCCGCTGTGCACCGACGATAGTTATGCGTCGGGCAGGGGGGGTGTTGCAGCGCTACGGGCTTCAGGAGTCGCCCAGGTGGGCGACAGGGTATTCTGTGATGTACGTTGACTGACCTGACCAGTGACGCACGGAGGGTGCATCGTGTAAGGCAGCGATAAAGCCGTAGGATGGCTCGCTGTCATATCGATGTAGGTATACAATGGAGTGTCCCTGGCGGGGGAGGCCATTGTCTGGGTCATGGAAACCCCGTATCGGCTGTAATGGTCGATACGGGCGCTCTCTGGCCCTACCTGGGGTTAGTCAATCCCACCGAAGAACGAAAGAAACAAGTCAATCCATATCCTGTTCACACACCGTGCATGAGTCTTGCCCACCACGTTCATGTCAGTTGCCCATAACGTGCATGTCAGTTAATCCCACGTCGCATTCGCTGAGCAATACCAACACTCAACTCTCGTGGCGTCTGGCCACCCCGTGGCCAGAGAGGATTTAGGAGCGAGGTACAGAGGAAATCCCCATGAGGACTCTCTCAACGAACGACAACAGCTGGCTATCGAGGTGAGACCGAGCCGATAGCGGCACACAAGAGGAGGCAGCTGTAACAATTAACGGCGTACATATACGAACATCGTACTCACCTGTGTTGCTTTGTTCACAGAAGAAGGTAAGCAAAACCGGGTACAACAGGGAACAGCATAATTCGCAGGATACCGGACGTTGGTGCCGACGCAGACGCGCTCGATACTCGAGGGCACAAAGCCCCCATCCAGATGAAGGTGTAAAACGAGGCCAGCATATATAGGCCATTTAAGGATACCATCCCGCAAGGTATACAACGTATTCCGTGCTCGGATCTGGCGGGGGCACAGCATGAGGTACTCGTCTCACTGTACAAATGGCAAAGAGTACAAGTCAACATCTACGCTGAGCGACAATTCGGACAACCTATTGCGGCAACATCTACGCGGAGGGACAATTCGGACAACCTATTGCGGCGCCCTCTGATGGAGACGAAAATCCGTTCAGTAATACACCTAGAACGTCGAACCAAGTATTCCATCCAAATGCAGTGGAATGTATGGCCGTAATTCAGCACCGTATTGTGGACCTCTCACAGCAGCGGATCCCGACATATCGAGCAAGAGTTGGGGACAGACTCCATACTCTGCCCTATTCCAGAGGGGGGGTGGCAGTGCAGAGGATATGTCGTCAGACCGGGTGGAATATCTTGGGGCGGCGTTGGGGGTTGCTAACGACGTACAACCCTTCGTAGATACAAATGCTAACAAGACGAGATATATTATAGTATCGTTGAAGTTATCGTCAATCAATTGTCGAACCCACGACCGCGCCCGTTAATATTACATCCGCTATCGAAGGTGTAATGACATACATATATAAATAATAAAACCAGACCCACGGTCTGTCACGCTCGGTGGTACAAGTGCAAGTCATAGTCGGGTCAAGAGGTTTACAAATCTCGCGGGTCGAGTCAGGTCGGGTCAAGAGTTTTTCAAGTATCGCGGGTCGGGCCTTGTCGGGCCTGGTTGGGCCTGGTCGGGCCTGGTCGGGCCTGGTCGGGCCGGGTTGGGTCGGATCGGGTCGGGTCAAAATACTTTCGAATCTCACGGGTCGGGTCAGGTCGGGTCAGGTCGGGTCAAGAGGTGACGAAACGCCCACGGGTGTCAGGTCATGACCCGCGAGAAACGGGTCACTCGCGGGTCGGGCAAACATGACCTGGGGGTTGTTTGTGCTGACCCGCGGGTTGGACCCGCGGGTCCGACTCGTGAATCCGACGCTTCAAACTTCCCGCTCTCTTACCCAAAGGCTTCTCTCGTACTGGTACTCAACAACACCCCTTTGGTAGAATATTCAAACTTCAAAACATCGCCAAATCGATATACGCATGCCCGCATCCATCAATATCCACTATAGCCAGGGCACATATCGCCACGGAGCAAAACAATGAATATTTCAGTTGTTTTTGAAGCGTCGACCCATGGGCCGGATACGCGGGTCGAACCCGCGGGTCAAGATAAATGGTCTCGCGGGTCAAGGTGACCCGACCCTCATGAAAACCGCGTCGCACGGGTCAATCGAAAAGTTATTCCCTAGTTCTTCCTGTGGGCTTTTTATTCCCTAGTTCTTCCTGCGGGCTTTTTATTCCCTAGTTCTTCCTGCGGGGAGGGCCTTTTACCTTCCTGTACATAATATTGGAGGTATAATAGGTGAGCCAATACATAGGACCGGTCGCCCCGGTGGTTCAAGTGGTTAACCTCGAATTCTACTTATGTTTGAGTCCTGGGGTTCGAGCCCCAGGTGGGTCGGACTTTTGACTTTATTTGCAAAAATAAAAACAAAAAGAATTCAATTGTTGAGAGCGCCTTGCAGCGTGGGTAGGCAAAATTCGATGCGAGTTTACGAGGGAACAAAAGGCTGAAGTCTTCTCGCGATAAAAATGAAGGCACGTACCGTAGCGGGAAGGGGGGAGAAGAGCCTGCTATGTGACCCCCGATCTGAGTTATGAGTTGGAAGGAGAGAGAGAAGACGATGGGTGAAGATAATACATTGGATGAGCAAAAAAAAAAATGGGGCCAAATGTTTGGCCCTGTACTTCGAATTCATGAAAACCACTTCGTAAGTCACTTTACGTAGGACCTCAATAAGCGTTAAAATTATGAATTGTGCAATATTTATTTGATGTGCTTGCTCCCTCTCTGAAATACCACACTGCAACTTTACTAGTCGTTGGTTGCAGCAGTACGATGCAGTACAATCTGCGGGTATTATGACAGACGCGCAGCAGAGGGACCCCACTCGGAGTATCGACAGTTAGTTTCCGTATGTATCGAGCAAATTTCGTACTCTGCAAGCTGAGACTATTAGGGTGCTTGCGGCCTCAACATTTCGAGTGACTGGGAGTGTGAGCACTAACCAACTTCAAACCTCCAAATACTGCTTGAGTGTTGCGAGTAAGTGCGAGTGTGAGTAGTACTAAAAATCCAAATGCCACGGGTGCAATGAGTGCCCACAGGATCGGACACCGAAGTAGGCGAATGGACGGTCGTCAACAATATCACTTTAATGCAGAGAGAGGATGAGGTGTATTCAATCGAGGTGTCAGAGCAGAGGTCAGATGGCCGTGCTGGTAGGGTAATGAAATGAAAATGATGTCGAACTTACTTCATCACAAGCACGAGGATGATGGAGGCGGCAGCAGCAGTGGTGACGGAAAAGGTAAATGCCGTACGAGACGTATTCGCATGAAGAACGGCTGTGATTATGGTGGTAATCGACAGACGAGTGTGCCGGATTGGGTCGTCCTGAGCAAAGGCCAGACGATGCTAGTAAGATATGAATATGGGGAGGTCAGATGAATGTTGCACAGATGCTCCGAGTACCTTGGAGTAAAGTGACGAGTGTTGGAGATAAATTGCTTCAGGTACTCTTCGTGTATTCGGAGTATTTCAGTGCTCGATACTCCAGGATACTGCTCGTACTCGGAGTAAATCGGGTATGATCACTCTCAAGACTGCTTGTATTCGGAGTATTTCGGGGTTCTATACTCTGGAATACTGCTGTACCCCGAGTATTTTGGGGTTCATTACTCTGGAATACTCGTTGTACTTGAAGTATTTGGGGATCTTGTACTGCTCCTCGAGGTACTTGGGGCCTTTCGTACTGCGAATACTTCAATACCCGGAGTATTTCAGGGTTTCATATATTCCGAGGTACGATTAATACTCGGAGTGTTTCAGAGTTTTAGACTCCAAGGTAGAGTATTTGGGCTTTTAATGCTGCTCATACTCCAAGTACTCCGAGTATTTAGGCCACCAGTACTCTAATACTCGGAGTACTCGGAGTACGGAAATAACTCGATACTCCGAGTATACTCGGTGTATCGAGCATACTCGGAACATTTGTGGAATGTTGGTTCGACGAAGTCTACGCACGAATGATGATTTCTACGGTGCATTTTATGATACCGAGAAATCGAACGCTTTCGAGCCACGAGCATTGTCGGCACAACTCCCATAAACCGTCAAACCAGCTGCTGCACAGGTGATATAGGGCGAGCTTTGACGTCGTGAAAAACTGTTTTGGATGATAGTGATTCTTACTGGTATTGACGTAGTAGTGGAGCTCGAGCAGGGTGCGAACAACAGCATCATACGATAGCGAAACAACAGGAGGAGGAGCAGCAGCAGCATTGCTGCAGCAGCGCCAAGCCGAGTGGTAAAAATCGACGGGGACCAAACGAAGCCGGCACGGGCAAGCGTGAACCGACGGAGGATGATAAACGAATCGCGAATGCGCGTCATACATCCGCTTCTGCTAGGAGAGCCAACGTCTTTCGCACCGTGAACAAGCGTCTCGCAACAGCGAAGAAAGTGGACCGGAAACAAGCGATAAACGCGCGAGAAGCACGGCTGTGAAATCGAGATAAATGGGTACCCCCCCACGACACCAGCTGCCAGCTGGTCGATTAACTTCCTGCCTTCTACACCGAGACGCCCAAAGCTTTCCACTGCTAAACTGGCAAGTTTGTGACCCCGTTCGTCAAAGGACAAATGCCCCGGACGAGCGTAGTGTAAGCGCTTGCAGCAGCGCTTTCTTGAGGTGGCTCTCTTGCTTGCAGCAGCACTTGCTTGCAGCAGCGTTTGCTTGCGGCAGCGCTTGCTTGTAGCAGCACTTGCTTGCAGCAGCGTTTGCTTGCGGCAGCGCTTGCTTGCAGCAGAGCTCTGTATTGAATGATTACTGTTGGTAGAATCCTTTGTCATCACTGGATAACATGGAGGAAATTATCTGGCAGTATGATTCAAGAGTTGAATCCTTGGAATATCTAGTAGTGGCCAATCAGAGTTCATTACCAAGCCAGTAAGGGTATGCAGGACAAGAAATGGATTGTCGTACCTGGTGTCGCGGGGTATCGTAGGAGGTACATGTTGCTGTTTTGAGATGCAAGATCGTAGTGCATGTTGCTGCAATCCTCAAGATCGTCAAAGGAACAGGAGCGAACCGAAGCGCTTGCACGCCCCCTCTCGCACTCTTCTTCTGCTCATCATCATCAGCCTCGCTTTTGAGCACATACATTAATCAACATTGGGCCGGAGTTGACAACACCATCTTGTCTCTTCTATTGAAGCGTTTATACAAGTTTGCCTCACAGCGACTTAAGCGTTCACCTCAAATTCAGGCTGTATCTTGACCGGTCATCGGCAAGTAGTGGGTCTGAGTGCGTATACACCAGCTACGCGCTGGTAAACACGCCATACCACATCTCTATTAGGTTATGAGCCTCGAGTAAACGCGTGAACGTGGTAGCGACGGGGGCATCGGCGGTCAAGGATATCACCGCCCCGGCTACAACGACTGGCTTCATCATCAGCGGAACGACCTTTCCAGACCAAGATCGTCTGCTGTAGGAGGAGAGGATCGAGTTCGAAGTACTACTGGTACTTCGTCGACACGTGAGAGAGCGAGTGCCAACAGGGCATCATCACTACGTTCGGAGGGTTGGTCGTACCCTATCAATCCCCCTCCTACTGCGTCTAGAAGACGCGGACCTACTTGCAGTACGCTTTCCAACTCCACCACAATCCCAGTACTGCTGAGGGTTAGGAGCTCTGCATCGCTGGTCCATACTGTGGACCGTCAGTCTCGGGAAGTCCCGAGCAGCAGCTGTTTACCAACAACCCCCGGCCGCATTGCTGCCTGTTTAAGGGGTTTTGTTTTTTTTTTAATTCTTTTCTTGTCTTTCGAAGCTATAATAGTTTCGCCGACGACTACCTGGAATATTCTTAAAGCATTACTACTGCTGTATCCTGAGTCGGCTGCTGGGTTCTACCACTTATCATCATGGAAGACTCCATTAACAGCAACAACAACAGCCTTACCAACGCCATTTGGGGGCTGAGGAAGTTTGACGGAAGAGACCCGAGTCACTTTCGGGATTGGCATAAGAAATTCGCAGTTGTCCTCGGCGTCACCCGACGAGATATCGCAAGCTTGATAAACGGGCGAATATGACCATCCAATACGGCAAGCACGGGAATCCCCCTTACGCTCCCTGATACCCTCGAGCAGGACACCGCGTCATTTGATAGGGCCATTGAGGACCTGTACGCCATTATTCTGTTCCTGCTAACAGAAAAGCCAGCCTCACTCCTCGTGCTTAAGCACGAAAACCACTCTGGCACGAGTGGGGACGGACAAAAGGCCCTGCAAGAGCTTGTCGCGAAATACAACAAGGTCACGGACGAGGTCGTACGAGCTACGATGGAGAAGCTGGTCAACACCAGCATGAAATCGGGTCAAGACCCGGACGACTTCTTCGTGGAGAAGACCCTTGCCCGCGCTGAGCTCGCCAGGATGGGCGAACCCATCACCTACCGCCGGTTTAAAGACATCTGCGTCCAAGGATTCACATCCGATTACAGAGACATCAAACTAATGATGTACCGTGACCCTTCCTTTGACATCGATCAGATGCAAAACACCATACGACACCTTTATCTTGACGATCTCTCCCGCAGCAGCGGCGTCAAGGGAACGATAGCCGGGCGCGGTGTAGCCATGACAGTAGAAGCATCAACCTGCGACTACTGCGGAAAGGAGGGGCATTAAGCTCGCAGATGCTGGCAAAAGAGAGATGACGCACGAAACGACGACAAGAAGCCGAAGAACAAACAAACTTCCAACGGCAAAGCAGGAGCTAAGGGAACCGTTGGACAGAAGTGGTGTTCCATCCATAAGACTACCTCGCACAGTGACGAGGGATGCTACGAGCAGGGCGCCCCACATCCGGATCGTAAGGGTGCTCACGTAGCTTCCGCCGTCCTATCTTCTGGCTCTCCTCCTGCCAACGAGGACGAGAAACCATCCTTTTCTTTCGACGATGATTTTGAGGGGGGATTCGCATTTTCAGGACGAACGACGGAAAGTGACGAAGGGATCTCAGTACCCAACCCGGGCGAATTCACCATGCTGGTGGACAGCGGTGCATCGGACCACTTTGTGGATGACAAGTTGATCCCAGGCCTACAGCAAGGCATGAAGGAGTACCAAACGCTCGACCAGCTGAAGCCCATTAAGATCGCTGGCAACATGAACGTATTCGCGACGGCAACGGGAAAAATCTGCGGACACATCATCAACCAATCAGGTCAGCCTATCCCTGTTCGCATCTCTGTAATGATCGTCCCCGGGATGGGACGCCATCTCTTCTCCTGTGCGCGGGCAATGAGGTCAGGAGTAAGCACCATTCTCGAAACCGGCAACCTGCACATACAGTTCGACAGCAAGACTTCTCTCGCTTTAAATCAACACCAGAAGGACGCGGGTATGTGCTCGTTTGACGTGTCACTGCGAGCCTTGGATGGCGTGACCTATGGACGCACCAAGACACCCTCAACAACCCTCGGTAGCCCTCGCGGTCCAAGTAAGTACTGACACCTGGCACGGGCGACTGGGATACATGAACCCCCGCAACATGGAGCTCGTTCGCAAGGTTGACGGCTACGGTGTGGAATACACCGGCACAGTGTCAGGCTGTGACATCTGCGCAGTGGGCAAGAGAACGCAAAAAGCTCACCCGAAGAAAGACAAACACAAGACTGACGGATCGATGGAACTGGTCTATACTGACCTCATGGAACCCATCACACCAGCAGCAAGGGGAGGCTACAAGTACATCAGCAAGTTTACTGATGACTACTCTCGTAAGAAGGAGATCTTTCTACTCAAGTCCAAGACAGAAGCAATCAACTCGCTACACCTCTACAACATGACAGTGGCTGTTCCTCTGGGACTACGCATTCAACGGTTGAGGTGCGATAAGGGAGGCGAGTACACCTCCAAAGAATTCAAGCAGATCTGCGTCGACTCTGGTATCACCATGGAGTACACCGCTACAGCAACGCCCCAACAAAATGGGGTATTGGAGCGCGATGGAAGGACGCTGGCGATAATGACCAGGTGCCTTCTTAAGGACGGTAACTCCCCGCGCAACAAGTGGGGCGAGCTCTTCTTTACAGCAGTCCACCTGTGCAACAGGTCACCGCACTCCGCATTGGGAGGAGCAACGCCGTACTCGAAGATGCATGGCAAAGAGGCAGATTTGTCGGGTCTGCGGGCTGTCGGGTCAAGGGCCTTCGTGCACATCGAGGCCTACACGACGAAGCTCGGAGATAAATCGTGGGAAGGTAGGCTCTGCGGCTTCAGCCAAGACAGCAGAGCCTACCGGATCTATAACCCAGCTAAGGGGACTGTAGTGGAGAGTAGAAATGTCACTTTCCTGGAGACAACACCCTATGCTATGTCACCCGCGGGAATCGATCACTCCATCAACGACAAGGACCACGAGAACGATGTCATCGAACTTACATCCCTTTTGGATTTCACTTCTTTGGATTCACCGGAGGAGGAACTGGAACGCCTTCGAGCTAAGATCAGGAAAGTGCTACGAGACAACGCCGACCAAGCACTACTGCAAGAGGAATCATCGCCAGAGGAGCCGGCGCCGTCCGAAGAAGAAGAACGTGGAGAAGGAGCACTGTCCCCCGGCGTCCAACAACCTGGTGCATCGCCTGAGGAACCAGCACTGTCCCCCGGCGTTCCACCTGCTGCATCGCCTGGGGAACCCGCAGCTCAACAGCGTCGAGTAACTCGGAAGGGAACAAGATCCAATCCAAATACGGACGACACCTACGATAACGCCCTCACTCCTAGCCAACTGCTCTACCTCGCAACGGATCCACCAAGGACCAAGACCACGAGTATGCGTGAGGATTTTGCTCATCTTAATGGAGAACCGTTTTTGTCGTACAAGGCCTTTACGTATGCCACTTCTACTCCAGACGACAAAAGGTTCTCGGAGGAGGTGAAACGGATTGTTCAAACTCCTCGCACGCATACTGATGCGACCAAATCTCCGGAGCACAAGGAGTGGAAGAGCGCCATTGACAAGGAAATGAACAGCCTCACGGAACATCAAGTGTACGAGTTAGTTCCAATCACCAGCGTGCCCAAGGACAACAAGATCATCGGATCCCGATTTGTCTTCAAGCCGAAAACAGACGGACGGTTCAAAGCTCGACTGGTCGTTCAAGGTTATGTCCAAGAACCAGGCATTGACTATGGGAAGTCATACGCACCGTATGCCGTGTCGGAAGCACCCGCATGATACTTGCAATCGCATGCGAACATGGGTGGCCGGTAAGGCAGCTGGACGTGCAAGTAGCCTTTCTACAGTCCAAGATCCAAGGCCGTGACGTGTACGTCAGGACCTCCCCAGGACAAGACGTCCAAGACTCCACGACCGGCGAACCAATGGTCTACAAGCTGAAGAGAAGCCTGTATGGCTTGGCCCAGTCTCCTGTCCTATGGTACGACACGATCAACGCAGAAATGCTTACAGTCTGCTTCAGGCCTACGAAATCCGACCCCTGTGTTTACACGCACGGAAGCGGGGACAACCTGGTACTTCTGACTCTGTATGTTGACGATATACTGATCACTGGGAAGGACGAGAGCGTGGTGGGAAGCTTGAAGAAGGCCCTAACTGACCGCTTTGCCATGTCCGACATGGACGAAGTCAGCCTTATACTCGGCATGACGGTCACTCGCGACTACGACCAAGGAACTCTCTCCATTACATAGAAAGACTACGTCGAAAACATCCTTCAGAGGTTTGGGATGAAGGACTGCAATCCTGTACATACGCTCGGGTATGGGTCAGAGCTATCCAACACGCAACCAGAGGAGGCACTACTAGGCGCAACAGCTGCAAAGCTCTACCAAGCCATTGTGGGGTCGGTACTGTACCTAACACAGTGCACTCGCTACGACATATGTTACGCGGTCAACCAGCTCACGAGGGCATGCAGCAACCCGGCGCAAGCACACATGACTGCAGCCAAGCATGCCCTTAGGTACCTGAAAGGTCATCCTGATCTTCCCATCACGTAGCTTGATTAGGACGAAGGATAGGCTAGCTAGAGATGGCGAGGATCTGAAGCGCAAGCACACTGCCGCGATGGCGGAAGCGATTGACCACCTTCCCGAAGACAACATAATAGGCAGTATTCGTTCCACCGTGTCGCGCACGTTCAGGGCCGAGGTAGAGACCATCGTAGAACGAATCCTAGCGGCCAAGGAGAACAACGCAGACGAGAGGTAATGTCTCTCTATAAAATAATATGTCTTGTTGAAGCTTTAAATATCTGGCAGTGTCTATTTCCAGGTGTCCCTTCGTTTGGGTTACGGGCGGCAGGGACACTGGTAGAGGTTTAAAGCTGCAACAAGACATACTATTTTATAGAGAGACATTACCTCTCGAGTGCGTTGTTCTCCTTGCCCGCTAGGATTCGTTCTACGATGGTCTCTACCTCGGCTCTGAACGTGCGCGACACGGTGGAACGAATACTGCCTATTATGGTGTTTTCGGGAAGGTGGTCAATCGCTTTCGCCATCGCGGCTGAGTGCTTGCGCTTCAGATCCTCGCCATCTCTAGCTAGCCTATCCTTCGTCCTAATCAAGCTACGTGATGGGAAGATCAGGATGACCTTTCAGGTACCTAAGGGCATGCTTGGCTGCAGTCATGTGTGCTTGCGCCGGGTTGCTGCATGCCCTCGTGAGCTGGTTGACCGCGTAGCATATGTCGTAGCGAGTGCACTGTGTTAGGTACAGTACCGACCCCACAATGGCTTGGTAGAGCTTTGCAGCTGTTGCGTCTAGTAGTGCCTCCTTAGGTTGCGTGTTGGACAGCTCTGATCCATACCCGGGCGTATGTACAGGATTGCAGTCCTTCATCCCAAACCTCTGAAGGATGTTTTCGACGTAGTCTTTCTGTGTAATGGAGAGAGTTCCTTGGTCGTAGTCGCGAGTGACCGTCATGCCGAGTATAAGGCTGACTTCGCCCATGCCGGACATGGCAAAGCGGTCAGTTAGGGCCTTCTTCAAGCTTCCCACCACGCTCTCGTCCTTCCCAGTGATCAGTATATCGTCAACATACAGAGTCAGAAGTACCAGGTTGTCCCCGCTTCCGTGCGTGTAAACACAGGGGTCGGATTTCGTAGGCCTGAAGCCGACTGTTAGCATTTCTGCGTTGATCGTGTCGTACCATAGGACAGGAGACTGGGCCAAGTCATACAGGCTTCTCTTCAGCTTGTAGACCATTGGTTCGCCGGTCGTGGAGTCTTGGACGTCTTGTCCTGGGGCGGTCCTGACGTACACGTCACGGCCTTGGACCTTGGACTGTAGAAAGGCTACTTGCACGTCCAGCTGCCTTACCGGCCACCCATGTTCGCATGCGATTGCAAGTATCATGCGGATGCTTCCGACACGGCATACGGGTGCGTATGACTTCCCATAGTCAATGCCTGGTTCTTGGACAAAACCTTGAACGACCAGTCGAGCTTTGAACCGTCCGTCTGTTTTCTGGTTGAAGACAAATCGGGATCCGATGATCTTGTTGTCCTTGGACACGCTGGTGATTGGAACTAACTCGTACACTTAATGTTCCGTGAGGCTGTTCATTTCCTTGTCAATGGCGCTCTTCCACTCCTTGTGCTCCGGAGATTTGGTCGCATCAGTATGCGTGCGAGGAGTTTGAACAATCCGTTTAACTTGCTTGTGCAGCAGCGCTCGCTTGCGTTACGTTCAGCCCCGAGAAAAAGCGTCAGGAACCGTACGAAACCGCGTTTTTGTAAGGTTCATTCGCACGGGTGCACCGTAGAGAAACAGCGGTTTCGATATCGTGCCCTGATAAAAGCCGTGCGAAACCGCGGTGTAGTACGGTTTATAGATATACGGTGCACCGTAGATAAAAGCGTGTGTTGTACGGTTTTCCCAACGGGGATAGGAACCGCACCGTGGAAAAACCGATTCAACGGGGAACCGAACCGAACCGAACCGTATGATATATCACCAAAACCGAATCGCACCGTAAGATTTCCAATTTTCTAAAACCGCACCGAACCGTACCGTAGGATTCCAATTGTTGAAACCAGCACCGAACCGCACTGTAGGGTTTATCACAGAACCGACCGGCACCGTAGGATTCACAATATCTGAAAACCGCACCAAACCGCACCGTAGGATATACCTCGAAACCGAACCGCACCGCAGGATTTACAAGACCTGAAAACCGAGCCGAACCGCACCGTAAGATTTCCGATTTGAAAAAACAGCACCGATCCGGACGGATAACCGTACAAATCCCGGGGATTTTTGCCTCTTGAAAACCGCACAGCAACTTACCATACAAGGTTTACGAAATAGGAAAACCGCCCCGACCCGCACCGTAGCATTTAAGATATTTTTAAACCTCACCGAACCGCACCGTGGGATAGATCACAGCACCGAAGTACGCGGTAGCATTCACAATAATATCTCAAAACCGCACCGAACCGCACCGTAAGATTCCTGATTTCTTAAAACCGCACCAATTCGCACCGTAGGAATGCCATCGAAACCGCACCGCACCGTGTGCGTCAAGATACGGTGCCAAAAACCGTTAGATAGGTTACCCAATGGTGCGGTTAACTTGAAACCGTAGAAAAACCGCCGTTCCGTAGGCCGCGGAACGGTGCAAAAAGGGTCACGGTTTCGCACGGCTCATGACGGTTTCTGCAAGGTTTTGTGTCAAAAGTGTTCCCTCTGGCTTGGTTGATCTTATGGTAGTTCATATTTTGAATATTTTAGTGGTTGAAAAATCCAAAAAGCTTAATTGGTCAAGGCTAATACTTCATATTTCTATATTTCTGATATGTTATATGCTCCGAGTCTCCGGAAGTACACCTGCCGGAAAATATGAAATATGAAAGTACCATAAAAAAATAGGATATCTGTCAAAACAGAAAACAATTACCAGAAACATTATTAGAGTGCCTGCGCAAACTATTTTGTGTAGCAAGGATATCCGTCGAAAAGATAGTCAAAATCGAAAGCCTTCCGTCATGCGCAGAAGGGCCCATCTTAACGGGGATTTTTTTTTTTTTCATGAATATTTTTTGTTTTTTTTTCTAAATTATTTTGCATCTGATTGGCCGAACAGTGAACGACCAAGCAGGCAAATTAGAAAATTTAATGAAAAGTCTTTTGGGACTTGTTTCGTGTGTTTTTTTAAAATTTCAATTTGGAATTTTGGAGTTTTTCGGTGTTGACGTGGCATGTTCTCATGGTGGGTCAACACCCTTCGTGGAGTCTGGGGCGATTCTTGGCCACGTCGGTGACCACGATCGAGGCGATAAAACGCGGAGCTCAACGGGAGGTGACCGGAGCAATAGCGGCGCCCACACCCGCACACCATAATAGCACATCGTACCCCGGCGTTGGCGCCTCAAAAGTTGGTTCATGGCGGCCGCAATCCCAATTTTTCGGCCTGCTCGATCGGCCAACAATCACGAAAACTGAGCGATCGAGCAAAATTACGGAGGATACTCTCGAGACCTCCATAGCTACATCACCGCTGCTGTTCCGCACATGGCATTTGAGGGCTTCCTCCGCCCACCCAAGACACCCTGAGAGTGATAGATTCCTATCCTGCACGACCAAAAAAAAAAGAGGCTGGCGGCGGCGCGCACTCGGCAGCGCAAACCTTCGCTCTCGTCTTCGCCCGTCGTTGTTTGTCGGCTGGGCGTTGTGTGACGCGGTGCGTTTTTTTTGTTTTTTTTTTCCGTATTTTTTTTTGATCGACAACTAGTATGCGGTTCCCCAATAGGACACAAACACGTTTTGTTTTCAAAATCGAATGAAAATTCACTGAAATCGAAATTTTACGTCCACTTCCCCGTTAAGATGGGCCCTCAATACGAGCTAGGCTGGAAGGTAGAAGTTATGTAAACAAAAAAAAACAAATGTGAAGAAGACACCCACTATCACAGATAAATACAACCGGAGAATCGGCACGGACACTGGTTGTGCTGGATGTCGACGGGTAGAAAGAACGGTTTAATGTGAAGAACACACACACACGTACGTAAATATTCATTCGGTTTAGTTCAGCACAATACGGATTCACATGATGCATCGCAGATATTACTCCTGCGGGTACTATTTCTGAGGTCGTGCCTCATTACAACATTTTTGCGAATAATCCTATTAGTAATAATTTATCAACACAATATTTGGGGTCGAGAGGTACCTCAGGCGCCCACGGTTTTTACAGTCTCCTCGGGCTGACGGTTCCGGCCACAACCAGCGAGAAGCAAGCAGCTCTCTGCACCTCAGGTAGCATACCTCGGCAAGAACGGTGAGTGAACCATACTGCGTCATCGAGGTCAGAGCGGCAAGCGACCAAATCAACGCATTCTACGCCGGGTATGTCCTAGTCCAATAGTAGGGCTGTGACCTGGCTCGACTGCACGACTACTGCTGTAGGTAGTATATTAGTGTTCCCCTCGCTGCCTCGGCAAGGCATGCTGCGAGCCATGCCCTATGATGCTTAGCGCGAGGGGGGTAGATCTTTCTGGAGGGTGGAAGGCCGGACTCACCGTGAAGGTGTGATTCTTTACTCTGTGTGTAGCCGCGAGATAAAGGCATTGTCGTAGAGTTGGGTCGGACGTGGTGCGTCAGGCACAAATACCTATTATTACGGGGGGCCTTTTGGTATAGATAATAACCCATAGATTCAACCGTTTCTACTAACAATATTTGGTCCTATTAACTATGCCCCCCCGTAATAATAGGATTCCCGCGTCTTTTTTAGGACAACGGCAAAGAAACCGCAGTGCTCAATCGGGATTTCCGTGCACAGTAGCAGGTTCCACCGCAAGCCAATCTGCGGCGTAGTCTATTTGATTTGCGCTGACGGAAAGCTAGATCCGACGAAGAAGGAGGAGATAGACAGAGCGTCGACGAACGGCGAAAACACGGATTAAAGTCACGCTGTGCGAGATTTGTTAGTTGTCAAAACACAACCTCAATTGGCGAGGATCATGATGTTTTTGAGACGGGGAAGACGGGGAATCAACTGTAAGATGTGAAAACGAGAGCACGTGCAAAGGAGCGGACCGATTAGGCTAGGGCGAGGAGGCGGCCCCGGAAATGGCAGCGGGACGGCACACGGAGACCCACAACAGGCGCGCTGGCCGTCACGAGAGCAGCGCTCATTATTCCCGTTCCTAGCGTTTATTTTGTTTTGGTCTACTGCTGTAGGCAGTTACTATCATATTAATAGTATGTACCTGACACCTGTTACTTAATCCACTGGCCGTCGTGATGCTGGCGAGTTGTTGTTGTTGTTGTTGTTGTTGTTTTTTGTTTTTTGTACCCTCCCTAGGAGTTTTTTTTTTTGTTTTTCATCACGTTTACTTTCCATCGCAACGCGTAGGAGGTTTTATCCTCGGCAAACATCTGGGCAAGCCGTGGTCACGGGTGCCATCCCTCCTTCCCCTCGGCACGTTCCTTTAGTTTTTGTCGCGCCATTCTCACCCACTTTTTTTTTTTTTTTTTTTTTTTTTTTTTTTTTTTTTCCATCCTATTTATTATCTTCGCACATCTTCTTCTCTCTCTCCTTCCAACTCGTAACTCAGATCCGGGGTCACATAGCAGGCTCTTCTCCCCCCTTCCCGCTACGGTACGTGCCTTCATTTTTTTTTTTTATCGCGAGAAGATTTCAGCCTTTCTTCCCTCGTCGACTCGCATCGAATTGTGCCTACCCACGCTGCAAGGCGCTCTCAACAATTGAATCCCTTTTTATTTTTTATTTTTGCAAATAAAGTCAAAGTCCGACCCTCCTAGGGCTCGAACCCAGGACTCAAACAAGTAGAATTCGAGGTTAACCACTTGAACCACCGGGGCGACTTTCGGCTTCAATCGTGTTTGTGTTCTTCACATTAAACCGTTCTTTCTACCCATCGACATCCAGCACAACAATTTTTTTTTTTTTTGTTTTTTTTTTTTTCTTTCTTGCGCTGACTCTCCGTGATTTTCATTTCATTTTTTTCTCTTCCTCTTCCTTTTCTGATTGATAAGCCGTACTCAAGGAGCCGTGTGGCGTGGTTGGAAGACGAACCTGCTCTGCTCGGCTCGTATTGTCTGACGCCAAGGGGCTGGTCATAGTTGACGAACGCAGGGCGGAGACGGCAGTCTGGGTAGCAAGGTACCAGGCGGATTAGCAGGGAGAACCTGGCTATACTACTCGTACCACAAGCTGCTGCCGCCACCTAGAAGGTGCTTTGGGCTTTGGTCTGCCTGTTATTTCCCCTTTGTTATTTTTCCTTGTTACTTTCTCCTTGGTTCTTTGTCTTACTCTGTTCACAAGCAGTGGTGTTTTTTTGTTATTTCTTCTTTTTTCCAGCTCGTTCTTTTTCAAGTGTAGGCCACCTCGCCTGCGGGGGGGGGGGCACGACAGATTGTTTCTCTTAGATTTTGCTTTCATTTTTCTTCTTTTTCTTTTTCGACTTGTCTACCTTGTTTTTGTTTTCTCTTTGATTGTTTCTTTTCGTTTCACTATTTCATAGATTGCGTATGTCGTGCCTGTCGTATCTAGTATGATGACATGGCTTTGCATTGCCCACTGCAGTTCACACTGCACACGTGGCAACGTAGTATCTCTGTGGCGTAGCTTTGTGACCACAGAACTTGTATCTCTTCTAGGATGGAAGAATCGGCACGGACACTGGTTGTGCTGGATGTCGACGGGTAGAAAGAACGGTTTAATGTGAAGAACACACACACACGTACGTAAATATTCATTCGGTTTAGTTCAGCACAATACGGATTCACATGATGCATCGCAGATATTACTCCTGCGGGTACTATTTCTGAGGTCGTGCCTCATTACAACATTTTTGCGAATAATCCTATTAGTAATAATTTATCAACACAATATTTGGGGTCGAGAGGTACCTCAGGCGCCCACGGTTTTTACAGTCTCCTCGGGCTGACGGTTCCGGCCACAACCAGCGAGAAGCAAGCAGCTCTCTGCACCTCAGGTAGCATACCTCGGCAAGAACGGTGAGTGAACCATACTGCGTCATCGAGGTCAGAGCGGCAAGCGACCAAATCAACGCATTCTACGCCGGGTATGTCCTAGTCCAATAGTAGGGCTGTGACCTGGCTCGACTGCACGACTACTGCTGTAGGTAGTATATTAGTGTTCCCCTCGCTGCCTCGGCAAGGCATGCTGCGAGCCATGCCCTATGATGCTTAGCGCGAGGGGGGTAGATCTTTCTGGAGGGTGGAAGGCCGGACTCACCGTGAAGGTGTGATTCTTTACTCTGTGTGTAGCCGCGAGATAAAGGCATTGTCGTAGAGTTGGGTCGGACGTGGTGCGTCAGGCACAAATACCTATTATTACGGGGGGCCTTTTGGTATAGATAATAACCCATAGATTCAACCGTTTCTACTAACAATATTTGGTCCTATTAACTATGCCCCCCCGTAATAATAGGATTCCCGCGTCTTTTTTAGGACAACGGCAAAGAAACCGCAGTGCTCAATCGGGATTTCCGTGCACAGTAGCAGGTTCCACCGCAAGCCAATCTGCGGCGTAGTCTATTTGATTTGCGCTGACGGAAAGCTAGATCCGACGAAGAAGGAGGAGATAGACAGAGCGTCGACGAACGGCGAAAACACGGATTAAAGTCACGCTGTGCGAGATTTGTTAGTTGTCAAAACACAACCTCAATTGGCGAGGATCATGATGTTTTTGAGACGGGGAAGACGGGGAATCAACTGTAAGATGTGAAAACGAGAGCACGTGCAAAGGAGCGGACCGATTAGGCTAGGGCGAGGAGGCGGCCCCGGAAATGGCAGCGGGACGGCACACGGAGACCCACAACAGGCGCGCTGGCCGTCACGAGAGCAGCGCTCATTATTCCCGTTCCTAGCGTTTATTTTGTTTTGGTCTACTGCTGTAGGCAGTTACTATCATATTAATAGTATGTACCTGACACCTGTTACTTAATCCACTGGCCGTCGTGATGCTGGCGAGTTGTTGTTGTTGTTGTTGTTGTTGTTTTTTGTTTTTTGTACCCTCCCTAGGAGTTTTTTTTTTTGTTTTTCATCACGTTTACTTTCCATCGCAACGCGTAGGAGGTTTTATCCTCGGCAAACATCTGGGCAAGCCGTGGTCACGGGTGCCATCCCTCCTTCCCCTCGGCACGTTCCTTTAGTTTTTGTCGCGCCATTCTCACCCACTTTTTTTTTTTTTTTTTTTTTTTTTTTTTTTTTTTTCCATCCTATTTATTATCTTCGCACATCTTCTTCTCTCTCTCCTTCCAACTCGTAACTCAGATCCGGGGTCACATAGCAGGCTCTTCTCCCCCCTTCCCGCTACGGTACGTGCCTTCATTTTTTTTTTTTATCGCGAGAAGATTTCAGCCTTTCTTCCCTCGTCGACTCGCATCGAATTGTGCCTACCCACGCTGCAAGGCGCTCTCAACAATTGAATCCCTTTTTATTTTTTATTTTTGCAAATAAAGTCAAAGTCCGACCCTCCTAGGGCTCGAACCCAGGACTCAAACAAGTAGAATTCGAGGTTAACCACTTGAACCACCGGGGCGACTTTCGGCTTCAATCGTGTTTGTGTTCTTCACATTAAACCGTTCTTTCTACCCATCGACATCCAGCACAACAATTTTTTTTTTTTTTGTTTTTTTTTTTTTCTTTCTTGCGCTGACTCTCCGTGATTTTCATTTCATTTTTTTCTCTTCCTCTTCCTTTTCTGATTGATAAGCCGTACTCAAGGAGCCGTGTGGCGTGGTTGGAAGACGAACCTGCTCTGCTCGGCTCGTATTGTCTGACGCCAAGGGGCTGGTCATAGTTGACGAACGCAGGGCGGAGACGGCAGTCTGGGTAGCAAGGTACCAGGCGGATTAGCAGGGAGAACCTGGCTATACTACTCGTACCACAAGCTGCTGCCGCCACCTAGAAGGTGCTTTGGGCTTTGGTCTGCCTGTTATTTCCCCTTTGTTATTTTTCCTTGTTACTTTCTCCTTGGTTCTTTGTCTTACTCTGTTCACAAGCAGTGGTGTTTTTTTGTTATTTCTTCTTTTTTCCAGCTCGTTCTTTTTCAAGTGTAGGCCACCTCGCCTGCGGGGGGGGGGGCACGACAGATTGTTTCTCTTAGATTTTGCTTTCATTTTTCTTCTTTTTCTTTTTCGACTTGTCTACCTTGTTTTTGTTTTCTCTTTGATTGTTTCTTTTCGTTTCACTATTTCATAGATTGCGTATGTCGTGCCTGTCGTATCTAGTATGATGACATGGCTTTGCATTGCCCACTGCAGTTCACACTGCACACGTGGCAACGTAGTATCTCTGTGGCGTAGCTTTGTGACCACAGAACTTGTATCTCTTCTAGGATGGAAGAATCGGCACGGACACTGGTTGTGCTGGATGTCGACGGGTAGAAAGAACGGTTTAATGTGAAGAACACACACACACGTACGTAAATATTCATTCGGTTTAGTTCAGCACAATACGGATTCACATGATGCATCGCAGATATTACTCCTGCGGGTACTATTTCTGAGGTCGTGCCTCATTACAACATTTTTGCGAATAATCCTATTAGTAATAATTTATCAACACAATATTTGGGGTCGAGAGGTACCTCAGGCGCCCACGGTTTTTACAGTCTCCTCGGGCTGACGGTTCCGGCCACAACCAGCGAGAAGCAAGCAGCTCTCTGCACCTCAGGTAGCATACCTCGGCAAGAACGGTGAGTGAACCATACTGCGTCATCGAGGTCAGAGCGGCAAGCGACCAAATCAACGCATTCTACGCCGGGTATGTCCTAGTCCAATAGTAGGGCTGTGACCTGGCTCGACTGCACGACTACTGCTGTAGGTAGTATATTAGTGTTCCCCTCGCTGCCTCGGCAAGGCATGCTGCGAGCCATGCCCTATGATGCTTAGCGCGAGGGGGGTAGATCTTTCTGGAGGGTGGAAGGCCGGACTCACCGTGAAGGTGTGATTCTTTACTCTGTGTGTAGCCGCGAGATAAAGGCATTGTCGTAGAGTTGGGTCGGACGTGGTGCGTCAGGCACAAATACCTATTATTACGGGGGGCCTTTTGGTATAGATAATAACCCATAGATTCAACCGTTTCTACTAACAATATTTGGTCCTATTAACTATGCCCCCCCGTAATAATAGGATTCCCGCGTCTTTTTTAGGACAACGGCAAAGAAACCGCAGTGCTCAATCGGGATTTCCGTGCACAGTAGCAGGTTCCACCGCAAGCCAATCTGCGGCGTAGTCTATTTGATTTGCGCTGACGGAAAGCTAGATCCGACGAAGAAGGAGGAGATAGACAGAGCGTCGACGAACGGCGAAAACACGGATTAAAGTCACGCTGTGCGAGATTTGTTAGTTGTCAAAACACAACCTCAATTGGCGAGGATCATGATGTTTTTGAGACGGGGAAGACGGGGAATCAACTGTAAGATGTGAAAACGAGAGCACGTGCAAAGGAGCGGACCGATTAGGCTAGGGCGAGGAGGCGGCCCCGGAAATGGCAGCGGGACGGCACACGGAGACCCACAACAGGCGCGCTGGCCGTCACGAGAGCAGCGCTCATTATTCCCGTTCCTAGCGTTTATTTTGTTTTGGTCTACTGCTGTAGGCAGTTACTATCATATTAATAGTATGTACCTGACACCTGTTACTTAATCCACTGGCCGTCGTGATGCTGGCGAGTTGTTGTTGTTGTTGTTGTTGTTGTTTTTTGTTTTTTGTACCCTCCCTAGGAGTTTTTTTTTTTGTTTTTCATCACGTTTACTTTCCATCGCAACGCGTAGGAGGTTTTATCCTCGGCAAACATCTGGGCAAGCCGTGGTCACGGGTGCCATCCCTCCTTCCCCTCGGCACGTTCCTTTAGTTTTTGTCGCGCCATTCTCACCCACTTTTTTTTTTTTTTTTTTTTTTTTTTTTTTTTTTTTTCCATCCTATTTATTATCTTCGCACATCTTCTTCTCTCTCTCCTTCCAACTCGTAACTCAGATCCGGGGTCACATAGCAGGCTCTTCTCCCCCCTTCCCGCTACGGTACGTGCCTTCATTTTTTTTTTTTATCGCGAGAAGATTTCAGCCTTTCTTCCCTCGTCGACTCGCATCGAATTGTGCCTACCCACGCTGCAAGGCGCTCTCAACAATTGAATCCCTTTTTATTTTTTATTTTTGCAAATAAAGTCAAAGTCCGACCCTCCTAGGGCTCGAACCCAGGACTCAAACAAGTAGAATTCGAGGTTAACCACTTGAACCACCGGGGCGACTTTCGGCTTCAATCGTGTTTGTGTTCTTCACATTAAACCGTTCTTTCTACCCATCGACATCCAGCACAACAATTTTTTTTTTTTTTGTTTTTTTTTTTTTCTTTCTTGCGCTGACTCTCCGTGATTTTCATTTCATTTTTTTCTCTTCCTCTTCCTTTTCTGATTGATAAGCCGTACTCAAGGAGCCGTGTGGCGTGGTTGGAAGACGAACCTGCTCTGCTCGGCTCGTATTGTCTGACGCCAAGGGGCTGGTCATAGTTGACGAACGCAGGGCGGAGACGGCAGTCTGGGTAGCAAGGTACCAGGCGGATTAGCAGGGAGAACCTGGCTATACTACTCGTACCACAAGCTGCTGCCGCCACCTAGAAGGTGCTTTGGGCTTTGGTCTGCCTGTTATTTCCCCTTTGTTATTTTTCCTTGTTACTTTCTCCTTGGTTCTTTGTCTTACTCTGTTCACAAGCAGTGGTGTTTTTTTGTTATTTCTTCTTTTTTCCAGCTCGTTCTTTTTCAAGTGTAGGCCACCTCGCCTGCGGGGGGGGGGGCACGACAGATTGTTTCTCTTAGATTTTGCTTTCATTTTTCTTCTTTTTCTTTTTCGACTTGTCTACCTTGTTTTTGTTTTCTCTTTGATTGTTTCTTTTCGTTTCACTATTTCATAGATTGCGTATGTCGTGCCTGTCGTATCTAGTATGATGACATGGCTTTGCATTGCCCACTGCAGTTCACACTGCACACGTGGCAACGTAGTATCTCTGTGGCGTAGCTTTGTGACCACAGAACTTGTATCTCTTCTAGGATGGAAGAATCGGCACGGACACTGGTTGTGCTGGATGTCGACGGGTAGAAAGAACGGTTTAATGTGAAGAACACACACACACACACACAACCAGTGTCCGTGCCGATTCTTCAATCCTATCAATAGAAAAGATAAGAGTTATGTGGTCACAAAGCCACGTACACCATTTGTTTTTTCCAGCTCGTTCTTTTTCAAGTGTTGGCCACCTCGCCTGTTGGGGGGGGCACGACAGATTGTTTCTTCTAGTTATCTTTCATTATTTTTCTTCTTTTTGGAGAAGTCGTCTTTGTTTTTGTTTTCTCTTTGATTGTTTTCTTTCGTTTCTCTATTCCATAGAATGTGTATGTCGTGCCTGTCGTGTCTAGTATTATGACATGGCATTGCATTGCCCATTGTTGTGCTTTACTGTATACCTGGTACGTGGCAACGTAGTATCTCTGTGGCGTAGCTTTGTGACCACATAACTTGTATCTCTTCTAGGATTGTAGAATCGGCACGGACACTGACTGGTTGTGCTGGATGTCGACGGGTAGAAAGATAAATGTAAAGAAAACACACACAGAAATAATACGTTGGCACAGATATATGCAGTAAGCACAGCAGCAGTGGGCACAAAAACATTATATAAAATAGAGAAACCGAAGAAAACAAAGACAAAAATCGTAAGAGCAAAAGCAAAGAAAAAATAATAACAAAAAGTAGAGAAATAAAAAATGTAAGACAAACTGTCGTGCCCCCACCCCCGCAGGCGATGTGGCAACATTTGAAAATAACGAGCTGGAATAAGAGAAAAATCACGAAAACACCACTATTAATACTTGTATACAGAGTGAGACAAAGAACCAAGGAAAACATAACAAGGAAAATAACAGGCAAACCTAAGCACCCTCCAGGTACGATAAATGGCTCGAACGATCACTTTTTTGGTACTGAAATATAGACAATCGGTCACACCAGATGCCGGGACTGCAAACCAGCGGACCTTGCCTGTCAGCCCAAACGCCCTAAAAAACTGCGGAAACTGCACGATCCCAGGGGGCTCCAGGTGGGTCGGACATTTGACTTTATTTGCAAAAATAAAAATCAAAAGGATTCAATTGTTGATAGCACCTTGCAGCGTGGGTGGGCACAATTCGATGCGAGTCGACGAGGGAAGAAAATGCTGAAATATTTTCGCGATAAAAATGACGGCACGTGCCGTAGCGGGAAGGGAGCGGAAAGACCCTGCTATGTGACCCCGGATCTGAGTTACGAGTTGGAAGGAGAGAGAGAAGATGGGCGAAGATAATAAATGGGATGAGCAAAAAAAAAAAAAAAAAAATGCGACGCCGGAGACGACAAAGAATACCCATTCATCCACTGAATTTCAGATCAATCCACCTTTCCTCATTTTTTAGTATGTTTTCGAGAAGCTCAACATGTCTCGCGCCCTTGCTGTTAATGGTAACACGGAGCTTCTCGTGGGGGCGGGACCTGTAGGTGTAGTTAGTTATAGGGTACGTGGTTGTTTTTGTTGTTGTTCTCACATTAACCCTCTGACGAAGGAGTCTGTGGTCACACAAAGGTGCTGGAGCCCTGGGGAGATCCGAAAGAAAAAAAAACGAAAATTTGGCTGCCTGAAAATACGAGACGAAAAAAGCGTACACGAGCTAAAACCAATGTGCAAACTGAACTAACACGGCCGCGGGTATATCCTCTCAACTTTGACATAGAGTACCCCCGTTCCCACCACTAACCAACTCGTGGCTGCTGACTGCAGCGGATGCTGTCTGAAGTGCTGCCTGCACCGTACGAAACGCACGATAGTCGTGAAAACGAAAGAGGAACACACCTGCCTGCTATCTGGAGTGCTGTCAGAGTGAAGACTCGCGGATATGCAGTGAAAAAAAGAGCAATGGAACCTTACTGCCACACGAATATCGACGATCGCTATCTCTTCCTGGGCTGTCTAACACAAAAAGGTGCAGCACAGTTATGATACCACGTCCCTGATAATTAATTGCGTAGGTTATTCCCCATGAAGGGTATACAACTCGTTAAACTACAAACTGCAAAGACCAGTGACGACCTAAATAACAAGTACCGGTAACTATTCTGCGTCGTGAAAAAAAATACCAGGAAAAAACAAACTATGACTGCCTCTCTCGTGATGATAGTGTGCGCGCAAATCATGGGTCTCCGTGCACCGCCTTCCTGCCGCTCTTTATGGCCGCCTCATCGCCTTGGCCCAGTCCACCCACTCCTTTGCGCGTGCACTCGTTGCCATCCCCTTCCAGTCGATTCCCTTTCTCCGTCATCCTGAAAAACAAAATAATCCTCGCACCTGCGATATGATCTGAAAAATAAAAATTCTTGCGCAGGGGGAGGTCAATCCGTCTCTTCCCCGCACGTCGACGCTCAGTCTCCGTCCTCCCTCGTCGTCGAATCCAGCCTCCTACCGGCGTAATAGACTGTGCCGTAGTGTGGCCTGTGGTGACGCCTGCCTCCGCTCACGGACACCCCGATTGAGCATTGCTGCTCTGCCGCAGCTGCCTAAAAAAGACGCGCGAATCGTAGGTCTCCGTGGCTGACGCACCACGTACGACCCAACTCTACTGCCGCTTGAGCCTCGCGGCCACGCCTGAGCCTCGCGGCCACAGGCAGCAGCAAGAAGGTATCAATCCTTGAGGGTGAATCCGGCCTAACACCCGCCAGAAAGACCTACCCCACTCGCTATAAGCCTGATGGGGCATGCCTCGCAGCATTCCTTGCCGAGGCAGCGAGGGGAACGGACGTAGAACTGTTTTTACGGTATTATTAGTTATGGGCCTAATCTTCTAAGACGAGCGAAGCGAGCCGTAAGTCGGACTGGGAAATCGAGCGTAGCGAGGTATTAAGACGGCCGCAGGCCAAAAGTTTTTCGACTAGGTCGCGCGAATTTCAATCGTCTTAATCCATATTTTGCGTCTTAGCGCGTCTTGGACTCGTCTTAGCGCGTCTTAGATTCGTCTTGGCACGTCTTAGGTTCGTATATAGGCACGTCTAAGCTCTTGGCAGTACTAAAGCAAGAATTATGTTGAAAACTAAGAGTTAGCTACTTCAACGATGCACGGGTACAGCAATACAGCACAGCAACCACACAACAACGTAGAGCGCCAGGAAATACGGCAATAATCCAAGTATCATCAAGCTACCGGTATTAGAGATGATACTTGTCAGTAACCATCATATTCGTTACTCGATTACACTTACTTACGTCATCTGGTATACATTTACGCATGCTATGTACAACAGACAATTTTCCAGTCTGAGTTATAGTAGGATAGCAGCAGCTACTGTCTTTTTACGCATGTACTGCTGTGCACCCGTACGCACAGAATAAAGCCCCAATGACGAGTAGTGCCATGGATCTACTGTTGTGGTACGTACGTACATGATCTACCGTAGACAGCACATTTAGTACGTGCTATCATTGGTACACAATGGACAGGATATCTTCAGTATCCCTCCGAGACCGGTAGCATAGTGTTACTGTAGTTCTGGTTGGAGAAACAACATAGGCTACACTGGGGTCATGGATAATATATTGTGGTTTTGACAGTAAATCTGGGGATTCTCTTCGTTGTTTTTATTTTGAACGGAATACGAGGGTATTCCCTCATTTTGTTTTTGTTTGACCGAAGTTAGTGCAAGGGTCGTTGAAGCTTCACGTACAAGTCACCTGACAGTGACTACGTGTTTGCCTCGAACATTTTGACTGTGTATTGCCGGCCATCGGCAATCGAGTCTAGGCGTGCACACCAGCTACGAGCTGGTACACACGCCAATTGCCATACCTAGTAGGTTATGCGCCATAAACCTTAATAACCGGTACCTGATAAGTGCGATTATTACGTATATTGTTGGACGAACAGTATTATTATGTACCAGGTACCTGGTACTCCTACTACGTACAAGTAGTAGTTCCTAGTTTGGTGGCATTTGACGTCACGTACAGCAGTACATAATTGAATACCAGGTATCTATATAGATGTGTATTTGTTTGTACATTCACTCGTACATACGTGCCCATATTCGAAGTGAAAGCTCCGAAATCGCATTGCGAATATAAGGCACCAGGTACCTGGTTTTTGTGCGTCGTTTGTTTTCTACGAGGACGAATATCATACCGTCAGCAGCCGTGGATACCAACAAACTCAAGACATATTTTTTCACGTATTAATAGTGTTAATAGTAGTATTATTAATATTTTTATTTCTCTTGCCATCCGACAATGTGCAGCATGATCTTCAACATGGATCACTCATAACTTTCCCGAAAGAAGAAAACCTCGGAAACAAAAGGAAACCCATGCACCAAGTCTACCTCCCTTCCGTGCCAACTTTCAGCTTGTCTACTCTTATAATTGATAACAACCTACGAAGCCACCAACTTAAAACAGAAAGTCTAGAGAGAAAACAGCAGTATTTGTCCTAAAAGATGTCGTTCAAAGAACGACACGTTGCTACCGGTGGTAGTGATGCATCCGCGGTGTAAGCATACCAACGGATTTTGCGCAAACCACTACTAGTATTATAACAATAATAACTGCCCTGCCCACCGAACACAGAAAGAGAGCAGTTGTTGTCCTATCATGTTGGGCGTCCCAAATAAGGCATTGTGTCACCTATATAGTATTATGTATACTGATGTACCACGGTATATAGCACTACTCGCAAAAATACAGAGAAAACGAACAGCTGGAGAGTAGTCGCCGTAACGTATACCATCATCAGCATGCAATTCTGTTTTTGCAATACCAAGTACCTGGTACCAGTATATATTACGACGTTAACAACCAACACAATTTAAAACAAAAAACAGAGGTATAGGTATTAATAGCAGTATTCCTCAGGTAGTACGTACCTTGCCGAAACCGAACGACTCCTAGCGAACAACAACCAAAGAGGCTTTTACAAGCACCTTAAGAGTACGGTAGGATTGGAAGGGACTAAAGCGAGGAGCGAACAGTTCATTAGGGACGAGGATGGCACGATCCTACGGGATAAGGTGCGAATTCGTGAACGATGGGCGGGGTTTTACCACAAACTCTTGAACACGAAGTCGCTGAAACTCGATCCCACGATCATCGACCTCTTGCCACCGCGACCGCCTAAACTGTCGCTTGAAGATGAACCATCCATAGACGAGATGACCGAAGCACTTAAGGGGATGTCGAATTGGAAAGCTGTCGGGCCAGATGGTCTCCCGGTCGAACTCCTAAAAATCGACCACCCGGCATTCGCCCAGCGCTTTCACAACCTTCTTGTCAATGTTTGGTTAACAGGAGAAGTCCCTCAGCAATGGAAAGATGCGATCATCAAGGTCCTTCACAAAAAGAAGGATCGAACTGACTGCAACAACTATAGAGGGATTTCGCTTGTTGCCCACGCAGGCAAAGTGTTGCTGAAAATCGTCGCGTCCCGCCTCAGCAACTACTGCGAGACCGAGGAACTACTCCCCAAGGAACAGTGCGGCTTCCGCCCCGCACGATCAACGATTGATATGTTGTTCGTCGTGCGCCGGCTGCAAGAGCTCGGACGACAGAGGAAAATCCCCTTCTACGTGTGCTTCATCGATCTGCAGAAAGCGTACGACTCTGTCGACCGAGAGCTGTTATGGAAGGTACTCACACGCTTTGGCGTACCAACCAAGATGCTGAGAATTATCCGTAATTTCCACGATGGCATGCGGGCTCGCGTGCGTACTGATGACGGCGAGCTCTCGGAATGGTTTGATGTCACGCAGGGGCTGCGGCAAGGCTGTGTACTATCACCGTTACTGTTCAACGTGTTCTTCGCTGCTGCGTTACACGTCGTACTATTAATAGTACGCTTCAGCCAAGACGAAGCCATTGTAAGGGATTTGGTCCAACTCTGTGAAGCTGGAGTAGTTCGAACAGGGAAGGAGGAGCCATTGGCGTGCGTGCGAAGGTCTGTATGGGGCATGTTGTACGGCGACGATGCAGGAATTGTCTCGAAGTCGGCTGAAGGGCTCGCAAAAATGATGACAGTCATTGTGACTGTCTTCGAAGCAGCAGGCCTCACGGTGTCGGAAAAGAAGACTGAGACAATGGTCCTACAAACACCAGACCGGACAACCCTCGCACCACCGCTCGTCATCGAAGCGGCAGGTCAGAGGTATAAGCAGACGATCCAGTTCTTATACCTAGGCGGCGTTATCCACGAAAACGCTGCGCTCTCGCTCGAAATCGACCGACGGATCCGCCTCATGCGAGCATGCCTCAAACGGTTCGGCCCGGAGTTGTATGATAGGACGACCGCCCCCCCTTAGCCTTAAATTCCGAATGCTGAAGGCCGAGGTGATTGAGACCCTGCTGTACGGGTATGTGACGTGGACCCTCAGAGCGGAACACTTTGCCAAGCTTCGAACGGTTCACCACCAAGTCCTGCTGCGAGTCATTGGCTTCCAGCGCCGACTTCATACTGATCATGCCACCCTCTCGTACGCGAAGGCCCTCAAGATGACACGTTGCGAGAGCATCGAAACGACCATTCGTGAACGGCGGCTCTTCTTTGCGAGGGGCGTGGCACGGCAAAGCAAGGAGCGATTACCCAGTCGGGTAATGTTCGGGACGATAGCTGGTGGGGAGAACCCGAGACCAGGCGGACAGTGTAAGACTTGGCATAGATGCATAGTCGAAGACCTTCGGGAGTTCCGAGCCACCGAAGGGTCAACGGAAGTTGCCCCCTTGGTGTTTGGAGTTGAGACCGCGTTGTGGTCCACTGCAGACAAAAAGGCGGGGAAGTGGTACCGGGAGATCCTTGAAGCAGCCGAAAGGTTCATGGTGAGGTGGCACGAGGCTGAGGCTGAGATGAGTAGGCAGCGCCGCGCATCCGCCGTGGATGGTGCCCAAGGGAACGGGGGTGGAGGGGGCAACAGGAGAAGTGGCAGAAAGCCCGACCGAGGGAATGCGGAGAGGGGGGGGAACAGGAGGAGTAGAAGGGGAACGGCGGTAGACGAAAGTAGGAAGGAGATGGCAGACAGGGTAGCAAGGCAACAAGTCGACTAGGAAGTAGAATATGACCATACTACTAGTGCTACCAACTGGTGCAGCTGGCTCGAACGTGGTCTTCCCTTGTCTTCTCTTTTAGTTTTGTTTTTTTTTCTTTCTTGCGCTGACTCTCTGTGATTTTCATTTCATTTTTTCTCTTCCTCTCCCTTTTCTGATTGATAAGCCGTACTGAAGGAGCCGTGTGGCGTGGTTGGAAGACGAGCCTGCTCTGCTCGTTTCGTATTGTCTGACGCCAAGGGGCTGGGCATAGTTGACGAACGCAGGGCGGAGACGGCAGTCTGGGTAGCAAGGTACCAGGCGGATTAGCAGGGAGAACGTGGCTATACTACTCGTACCACAAGCTGCTGCCGCCACCTGGAAGGTGCTTTGGGCTTTGGTCTGCCTGTTAGTTCCCCTATGTTATTTTTCCTTGTTACTTTTTTCCTTGGTTCATTGTCTTACTCTGTTTACAAGGAGTGGTGTTTTTTGTTATTTCTTCTTTTTTCCAGCTCGTTCTTTTTCAAGTGTTGGCCACCTCGCCTGCGGGGGGGGGGGCACGACAGATTGTTTCTCTTAGATTTTGCTTTCATTTTTCTTCTTTTTCTTTTTCGATTTGTCTACCTTGTTTTTGTTTTCTCTTTGATTGTTTTTTTTGGTTTCACTATTTCATAGATTGCGTATGTCGTGCCTGTCGTATCTAGTATGATGACATGGCTTTGCATTGCCCACTGCAGTGCACACCGCACACGTGGCAACGTAGTATCTCTGTGGCGTAGCTTTGTGACCACAGAACTTGTATCTCTTCTAGGATTGAAGAATCGGCACGGACACTGGTTGTGCTGGATGTCGACCGGTAGAAAGAACGGTTTAATGTGAAGAACACACACACATGTCGAAAGAAATTGGAGTTGACCTTCCCCCAACCCAACTGCCAAGTAGGGAGAGAGGATACAGATCATGTTTTGTTTTTCATTCAAAAAAACATAAGGATGCCATCCTCGAAAATACGGAGAACCGGGTTCGATGTCCCCGGTGCCAGGGAAGAGCGTATGGAGGCCCGAAAAAAGAAAGCTCGAAAGAAGCAAGCTGAAGCAGTCGATTGATCTGCCGTCCTCGGTGTGTTTCCACCTATTTCCACGGCTCGCTGTGGTCGTGTCGACCCCCTATAAGACGCCTCGACCGGCGCCTGGTGCATTCTAAGACGAATCTAAGACGTGCTAAGACGAATCTAAACGTGCGAAGACGAATGTAAGCCGTGCCAAGACGCGATGTAGCGAGTAAGACGGGCCTCTCTCTGAGAAACGGATTAACCCTTTCAGAACCGCAGTACCGTTTGTGGGACAAACCAGTCAAAATTCAAGTAGTTTGTCCCCAAACCGGGACTGCGGTTCTAAAGGGGTTAAGACGTATTTTAAGACACATCTTAAAAGATTGGGCCTAATTAGTTAGTGTGTGAATTGCCCTAATGTTGATTGACGCACGTTACTTCCGCCGCCACGCCTCATCATGCAGCAACTCACGATAACCCTGACGCATCACTACGTGCACTCATCGTCTACCAATTCCATCATATCTGGGGTAGTGGGGGTGGCGGCAGTACAAATAAGGCCGGCTAACGCTATAATAGTATTCTCGACTGGTGGTATGCTGTCTGGTTACTAGCGGCAAAGCCCATTCCGCGGTTTAGACACAATGAGAATAGTCTCTTAATGACAAAGTTAGGAGGTCTTGCAACGCCCGGCCCTCCCTATGATTCGGCTGCTCGCTGTTTCTCGTGCCGAACCAGATAGCTGACACCACCACCACGATGCCTCTTATTTCCCCAATACAGAGAAGCGGCCAAGCCTAATTTGCCCAGCCCCAACCTAGTCATTCGCACCAATTATGCTATTGCATGTTGATTTTTTTATGTTTTTTGCTCATCCCATTTTTTGTCTCCGCACATCTTGTTCTCTCTCTCCTTCCAACTCGTAACTTAGATCCGGGGTCACATAGCAGGTTCTTCTACCCCCTTCCCGCTACGGTACGTGCCTTCATTTTTATCGCGAGAAGATTTCAGCCTTTTCTTCCCTCTTCGACTCGCATCGAATTGTGCCTACCCACGCTGCAAGGCGCTCTCAACAATTGAATCCTTTTTGATTGATTTTTATTTTTGCTAATGAAGTCAAGTGTCCGACCCACCTGGGGCGCGGACCCAGGACTCAAACACAAGTAGAATTCGAGGTTAACCCTTTTAGGACCGCAGTTCCGCTGTGGGGACAAACCAATCAAATTCTAAGTAGTTCGTCCCCAAAACGGGACTGCGGTTTTCAAGTTAACCACTTGAACCACCGGGGAGACCGGCCCTGGACCGCGTTAATGGAGCACGACATACACAATCTATGAAATAGTGAAACGAAAAGAAGCAATCAGAGAGAAAACACAAAACAAAGAAAACAAACCGAAAGAGAAGAAGAAAACAATGGAAGCAAGAAATAGAAAAAACAATCCGTCGTGCGCCCCCGCCCGCAGGCGAGGTGGCCAACACTTGAAAAAGAACGAACTGGAAAAAAGAAAAAAAATAACAAAAACACCCCTCCTTGTAAACAGAGTAAGACAAATCTTCTCGCGATAAAAATAAAGGCACGTACCGTAGCGGGAAAGGGGGAGAAGAGCCTGCTATGTGACCCCGGATCTGAGTTACGAGTTGGAAGGAGAGAGGGAAGATGTGCGAAGATAATGAATGGGATGAGTTAAGAAAGAAAAAAAAAAGACAAAGGAACCGAGGAAAACAATGTAGCTCGGAGGTATACTGGTGGAACTCTACAGCTGTAGTACCAGTGTATCCCGAATTATCTCCTGCTTTGCACGTACGTATTCATCGATGCATACGTGTATTCCCATCTTTCTTGCGCTGACTCTCCGTGATTTTCATATTTTTTTTTCTCTTCCTCTTTCTTTTCTGATTGATACGCCGTACTGAAGGAGCCGTGTGACGTGGTGGGAAGACGAACCTGCTCTGCTTGTTTCGTATTGTCTGACGCCAAGGGGCTGGGCATAGCTGACGAACGCAGGGCGGAGCCGGCAGTCTGGGTAGCAAGGTACCAGGCGGATTAGCAGGGAGAACCTGGCTATACTACTCCTACCACAACCTGCTGCCGCCACCTGGAAGGTGCTTTGGGCTTTGGTCTGCCTGTTATTTCCCCTTTGTTATTTTTCCTTGTTACTTTTTTCCTTGGTTCTTTGTCTTACTCTGTTTACAAGCAGTGGCGTTTTTTTTTTCTTTTTTTTTTTCTTTCTTTTCTCCAGCTCGTTCTTTTCCAAGTGTTGGCCACCTCGCCTGCGGGAGGGGGGCACGGCAGATTGTTTCTCTTGGATTTTGCTTTCATTTTTCTTCTTTATCTCTTTCGATTTGTCTACCTTGTTTTTGTTTTCTCTTCGTGTTTTTTTGGTTTCACTATTTCATAGATTGCGTATGTCGTGCCTGTCGTATCTAGTATGATGACATGGCTTTGCATTGCCCACTGCAGTGCACACTGCACACGTGGCAACTTAGTATCTCTGTGGCGTAGCTTTGTGACCACAGAACTTGTATCTCTTCTAGGATTGAAGAATCGGCACGGACACTGGTTGTGCTGGATGTCGACGGGTAGAAAGAACGGTTTAATGTGAAGAACACACGCACCAGGCGTAGACCCCCCTGCGCAGGCGAAGTTTCTAAACCTGCCAGCAATATATAGGCACGATATTTTAAATGAAAACCCGCACATTTATTCAGTGATTTAAACAAAATTCACCACGAACAGAGCACACAGCGCGCAGCAAACGGTCACACACGCACGCACACTCTAGCTCAGCTGCTGAAGAAGCTCGTACAAGCTCGCTCCTCTACCGCGGGTGAGACTGGTGCTTCTACCACCTCGCCTGCGGGGGAAGGGCACGACAGTTTGTGTCTTTCATTTTTTCTTTTTTTTTGCTCTCTTGATGTGTCTTTGTTTTAGTTTCCTCTTCGATTGTTCTTTTTTCGTCTCTATTTGAGGCGTTCTAAGGTGGAGGCTCACCCTAATGTTTTTGGTGCTCCTCACTTGAGGAGTTCCATACCCTCACTCGAAAACTGACTTCAGCAAAAATCAAAACGCATCGCGGCGAATATTCCCATGGCCCAAGTCTGCAAAACTTTTTTTTTCGAAATCAAGATTGATATTCCGACGATTTGGAGTCAAGGAACCCCGTCTTTCAGACGCAAAATTGCGCAAACGTGCTATTACGGGGGACCATAGTTAATAGGACCAAATATTGTTAGTAAAAATGGTTAAATATATAGGTTTTTATGGACACCATAGGTCCTATTAACTATGGTCCCCCGTAATATCAATAGTTGTTGTTCTCACGCAAGCTCTCTGAAGGACTCTGAAGGAGTCCGTTGTCACGCGAAGGTCTTGGAGCCCTAGGGAGATCCGAAAGAAAGAAAAAATCGGCTGCCTCAAAAGACGAAGAAAGCACACAGGAGGTAAAACCAATGTGCAAACTAAACTAACACGGCCGCGGGTATATCCTCTCAACTTTGGCATAGAGTACCCCCGTTCCCACCACTAACCAACTCGTGGCTGCTGACTGCAGCAGATGCTGTCTGAAGTGCTGCCTGCACCGTACGAAACGCACGGTAGCCGTGAACATGAAAGAGGAACACACCTGCCTGCTATCTGGAGTGCTGTCAGAGTGAAGACTCGCGGATATGCAGTGGAAAAGGAGCAATCGAACCTTACTGCCACACGATTATCGACGATCGCCATCTCTTCCTGGGCTGTCTAACACAAAAAGGTGCAGCACAGTTATGATACCACGTCCCTGATAATAAATTGCGTAGGTTATTCCCCATGAAGGGTATACAACTCGTTAAACTACAAACTGCAAAGACCAGTGACGACGTTAATAACAAGTATCGGTAACTATTCTGCGTCGTGAAAAAAAATACCAGGAAAAAACAAACTATGACTGCTTCTCTCGTGATGATAGTGTGCGCGCAAATCATGGGTCTCCGTGCACCGCCTTCCTGCCGCTCTTTATGGCCGCCTCATCGCCTTGCCCAATCCACCCACTCCTTTGCGCGTGCACTCGTTGCCATCCCCTTTCAGTCGATTCCCTTTCTTCGTCATCCTGAAAAACAAAATGCTCCTCGCACTTGCGATATGATCTGAAAAATAAAAATTCTCGCGCAGGGGGAGGTCAATCCGTCTCTTCCCCGCACGTCGACGCTCAGTCTCCGTCCTCCCTCGTCGTCGAATCCAGCCTCCTACCGGCGTAATAGACTGTGCCGTAGTGTGGCCTGTGGTGACGCCTGCCTCCGCTCACGGACACCCCGATTGAGCATTGCTGCTATGCCGCAGCTGCCTAAAAAAGACGCGCGAATCGTAGGTCTCCGTGGCTGACGCACCACGTACGACCCAACTCTACTGCCGCTTGAGCCTCGTGGCCACGCCTGAGCCTCGCGGCCACAGGCAGCAGCAAGAAGATATCAATCCTTGAGGGTGAGTCCGGCCTAACACCCGCCAGAAAGACCTACCCCACTCGCTATTAGCCCGATGGGGCATGCCTCGCAGCACTCCTTGCGGAGGCAGCCAGGGGAACGAACGATAACCCTTTTAATTAGTATTATGCCATGGCATTTCATTGCCTACTGCTGTGCTTACTGCATACCAGGTAGCTGGTACGTGGCAATGTAGCCTATCTGTGGCGTAGCTTTGTGACCACATAACTTTTACCTCTTCGACTTCATACCTGGTAGGATTGAAGAAACGGCACGGACACAGGTTGTGCTGGATGTCGACGGGTAGAAAGAACGGTTTAATGCCGAGAACACACACAGCAGTGCTATTACCCGCCTCGTTTTTTGCACACATATACATGTACACTAGGACGCAGCTCCCACACTATTAAGAAAGACGCCGCACACCCCACCACGAAAGCAGCAGCAGGACGAGCAGGGGATAGAGGCGCGGCATGAGCTCCCTCGCTGTTGTAGCTGCGACGGTACAGTAGGCTAGCTACTCGTTTAGAGTACCCCTGCTACGGCTCCAGGTATTTACCTCTTGCGAGTAAAGCAACAAGACATAATCTCCTCACATCTAGCAAAAAAATGACACTATTATATTAATACTCGTGAAGTACAACGATATATTTTATACGCGTATTTAATACGTTTGTTTTTTTTCGGGGTGCTGCGACCGACACATGCCAATCTGGGCGCTAATACAGGTATAAAACATGTAATCGTTTGGAATCTAATTTGTCAAAATTTAACATACCAGGTAATCATTATTCCGGCCAGAGTGCGGTACTCTGCTATTATTGCTGTACCAACACGAACACCCGCACATGGACTTACTTGCTGTGAATGATTGAGCGTGTACCTGGTACCGCATTGTTCGTTGGTACTGCGGTAAACGTACCGCTACCCGTACACAGCAGCATGCACCGCGTTCGTTCGTTGGTGCAGCAGTACCACGCTGGCCAAAAATATAATTGCTTTTCATTTGGATATTTAACAGTCCGAATGGTGTTATATTATCGTCCAGAGTGACATGTGTCGGCACCCCCGGAATGAAAAACATAGGCAACGTAGGGCTTTCAAGCCACAAAATACCGTTGTACTTTCCGAGTATTATAGTGTTATTTGCCGTGGCGAGGTCTCCCTGGAGGTAGATACCTATAGTTGTAGCAGGGGTACTTTAAACCAGCAAGTAGCCTACTGTGCTGTAGCAGCTACAACAGCGAGGAAGCTCGTGCCGTTCCTTTATCCCCTGCTCGCGCTGCTGTTTGCTGCTTTCGTGGTGCTGTGTGCGGAGTCTCTAATGTGAGTGCGCGCTAGTGCACGTATGCGTGCAAAAAACGACGATGTACTTGATAGCACTAGCACCTGTCGCACCCGCCGTAAAGCCGCCCTCTCAGGCCGCCCGCTTAGCGAGCTTGTGCGAGCTTCTTCTGCTGCTGAGGTAGTGTGTGCGTGCGCGTGTGTTCGTTTGATGCGCGCCGTGTGCTGTGCGCTGCTGCTTGCTGCTTTCGTGGTGCTGTGTGCGGAGTCTCTAATGTGAGTGCGCGCTAGTGCACGTATGCGTACAAAAAACGAGGATGTGCTTTATAGCACTAGCACCTGTCGCACCCGCCGTAGAGCCGCTCTCTCAGGCCGCCCGCTTAGCGAGCTTGTGCGAGCTTCTTCTGCTGCTGAGGTAGTGTGTGCGTGCGCGTGTGTTCGTTTGCTGCACGCCGTGTGCTGTGTGCTCTCATCGTTCGTGGTGATTTTCAACTAATTGTGCGGGTTTCCAGTAAAAATATCGTGTTTTTTGCTGGCAGGTTCTAAAATACGCCTGCGCAGCTTGCTTCGTATTGTATGACGCCAAGAGGCTGAACACATTTGACGAACACAGGACGGAGACGGCCGTCAGGGTAGCAAGGTAGCAGGCGGGCTAACAGGAAGGACCTGGCTATGCTACACGTACCACAAACTGCTGTGCCGCTACCTGGCTCTGTGCTTTGGTTGGACCGTTATTTTCCCTTTGTTATTTTTCCCTTGGTTCTTTGTCTTTCTGTTTACAAGTACTATTACGGGGGACCAAATATTCCGGTCGCCCCGGCGGTTCAAGTGGTTAACCTCGAATTCTACTTGTTTGGGTCCTGGGTTCGAGCCCCAGGTGGGTCGGACTTTGACTTTGTTTGCAAAAATAAAAAAGGATTCAATTGTTGAGAGCACCTTGCAGCGTAGGTAGGCTCAATTCGATGCGAGTCGACGAGGGAAGAAAAGGCTGAAATCTTCTCGCGATAAATTTGAAGGCACGTACCGTAGCGGGAAGGGGGGAAAAGAGCCTGCTATATGACTCCGGATCTGAGTTACGAGTTGGAAGGAGAGAGAGAAGAAGATGTGCGAAGATGATGAATGGGATAAATAAAAAATAAATACATACCTGGTATGTTTTTACGGAGGATAATATTTAATAGGACTAAATATTGTTAGTAAAATGGTTTAACATACAGTTTTTAATGTTTACCATAGGTCCTACCAGTGGTATTCACTATGTATGGTCCCCCGTAACAACGGTAAAAATGGTCAAATGTGTAGGTTTTCATGTATACCATAGGTCCTACCAGGCACCAGGTATCCGTTCCCCTCGCTGCCTCGGCAAGGAATGCTGCGAGGCATGCCCTATCAGGCTAATAGCGAGTGGGGTAGGTCTTTCTGGCGGGTGTAAGGCCGGACTCACCCTCAAGGAGTGATACCTTCTTGCTGCTGCCTGTGGCCGCGAGGCTCAGGCGGCAGTAGAGTTGGGTCGTACGTGGTGCGTCAGGCACGGAGACCTACGATTCGCGCGTCTTTTAAGGCAGCTGCGGCACAGCAGCAATGCTCAATCGGGGTGTCCATGCGCGGAGGCAGGCGCCACCACAGGCCACACTACGGCACAGTCTATTGCGCCGGTAGGAGGCTGGATTCGACGACAAGGGAGGAGGGAGACTGAGCGTCGACGTGCGGGGAAGAGACGGATTGACCTCCCCCTGCGCGAGAATTTTTATTTCCCAGATCAGAACCGCAAGTGCGAGGAGCATTTTGTTTTTCAGGATGACGGAGAAAGGGAAACGACTGGAAGGGAATGGCAACGAGTGCACGCGCAAAGGAGCGGGTGGATTGGGCCAAGGCGATGATGCGGCCATGAAGAGCGGCAGGAAGACGGTGCATGGAGACCCATGATTTGCGCGCACACTATCATCACGAGAGAAGCAGTCATAGTTTGTTTTTTCCTGGTTTTGTTTTTCACGAGGCAGAATAGTATCTACCGGTACTGGTTTTTGTAGTTTAACGAGTTGTATACCCTTCATGGGGAATAACCTACGCAATTATCAGGGACGTGGTATCATAACTGTGCTGCACCTTTTTGTGTCAGACAGTCCAGGAAGAGATGGCGATCGTTGATATTCGTGTGGTAGTAAGGTTCGATTGCTCCTTTTTTCACTGCATATCCGCGAGTCTTCACTCTGACAGCACTCCAGATAGCAGGCAGGTGTGTTCCTCTTTCGTTTTCACGACTACCGTGCGTTTCGTACGGTGCAGGCAGCACTTCAGACAGCATCCGCTGTAGTCAGCAGCCACGAGTTGGTTAGTGGTGGGAACGGGGGTACTCTTTTATCTATGTTATAGTTGAGAGGATATACCCGCGGCCATGTTAGTTCAGTTTTGCACATTGGTTTTATCTTGCGTGCGCTTTTTTCGTCTCGTGTATTTTAAGGCAGCCGAATTTTCGATTTTTTTCGTTTTTCGGATCTTCCTAGGGCGCACCTTTGTGTGACCACGGTCTCCTTCGTCAGAGATTTAATGTGAGAACAACAACAACAACAATTAACTATAGTCCCCCGTAGTAGTGGTGTTTCTCTTCTGTTTTTCTTTCTTTTTTGTTTATAGTTCGTTCTTTTCAAGTGTTTGCCACATCGCCTGCGGCATGGGAACACGCCAGTTTGTTTCTTTTATTATTATTATTTTTTTTCTTTTTTCCGATTTGTCTTTGTTTTTGTTTTCTGTTTGACTGTGTCCTTTTCTTCATCTATTTCATAGAATGTGTATGTCGTGCCCGTCGTATCTACAAGCAGTAGTATGATGACATGTGATTGCATTGCCCACTGCTCTGTTTACTGTATACGTGGACACGTAGTGTCTCTGTGCCGTAGCTCAGTGACCTCAGAACTTGCATCTCTTCTAGGATTGAAGAATCGGCACGGACACTGACTGGTTGTGCTGGATGTCGACGGGTAGAAGGAACGGTTCACTGTTCTTCACATCAAACCGTTCTTTCTACCCTTGGAAACAGGACTTGGGGCTGAGACGTTCGAAGCTTGGCACAGTGTTCCGCTCTGAGGGCCCTCGTCACACACCCGTACAACAGGGTCTCAATCATCTTGCTCGGCCTTCAGCATTCGGATTTTTAGGCTAAGGGGGCGGTTGTCCTATCATACAACTCCGGGCCGAACAGTTGGAGGCATGCTCGCATGAGACAGATCCGTCGGTCGATTTCGAGCGAGAGGTTAGCGTTTTCGTGGGTCATGCCGCCTGGGTAGAATAACTGGTTCGTCTGCTTCTACCTTCGACGACTCGCGGTGGTGCGAGGGTTGTCTGGTCTGGTGTTTGTAGAAGCGCCTGTCTTCTTTTCCAACACCGTGAGGCCTGCTGCTTCGAAGACAGCCACGATGACTGTACTCATTTTCGCGAGCCCTGCAGCCGACTTGAGGACAATTCCTGCGGGTTCGCAAGCACGCCAAAGGGTCCTGTTTCTCTGTTCGAACGACTCCAGCATCACTGAGGTGGACCATATCCCTTACAGCAGTACGATGGCTTCTTCATGGCTGACACGTTTGATTAAGAGTACGACGTGTAACGCGGCAGCGAAGAATACGTTGAACAGTTATCAAGAGAAACGGTGCCTTGCCGCAGCCCCTGCGTGGCATCAAAAACCCTCCGGAGTGCTCGCCGTCATCAGCAATATGCACGCGTGGAAGACCCTGAGATCTGCGTGTGCGAACCTGCAGAAGGTGATTGCCGCAGGACTGCATGCGTACTTCGAAGCGTACCTTGCCGAAACCGAACGACTCCTAGCGAACAACGACCAAAGAGGCTTTTACAAGCACCTTAAGAGTACGGTAGGATTGGAAGGGACTAAAGCGAGGAGCGAACAGTTCATTAGGGACGAGGATGGCACGATCCTACGGGATAAGGTGCGAATTCGTGAACGATGGGCGGGGTTTTACCACAAACTCTTGAACACGAAGTCGCTGAAACTCGATCCCACGATCATCGACCTCTTGCCACCGCGACCGCCTAAACTGTCGCTTAAAGATGAACCATCCATAGACGAGATGACCGAAGCACTTAAGGGGATGTCGAATTGGAAAGCTGTCGGGCCAGATGGTCTCCCGGTCGAACTCCTAAAAATCGACCACCCGGCATTCGCCCAGCGCTTCCACAACATCCTTGTCAATGTTTGGTTAACAGGAGAAGTCCCTCAGCAATGGAAAGATGCGATCATCAAGGTCCTTCACAAAAAGAAGGATCGAACTGACTGCAACAACTATAGAGGGATTTCGCTTGTTGCCCACGCAGGCAAAGTGTTGTTGAAAATCGTCGCGTCCCGCCTCAGCAACTACTGCGAGACCGAGGAACTACTCCCCGAGGAACAGTGCGGCTTCCGCCCCGCACGATCAACGATTGATATGTTGTTCGTCGTGCGCCGGCTGCAAGAGCTCGGACGACAGAGGAAAATCCCGTTCTACGTGTGCTTCATCGATCTGCAGAAAGCGTACGACTCTGTCGACCGAGAGCTGTTATGGAAGGTACTCACACGCTTTGGCGTACCAACCAAGATGCTGAGAATTATCCGTAATTTCCACGATGGCATGCGGGCTCGCGTGCGTACTGATGACGGCGAGCTCTCGGAATGGTTTGATGTCACGCAGGGGCTGCGGCAAGGCTGTGTACTATCACCGTTACTGTTCAACGTGTTCTTCGCTGCTGCGTTACACGTCGTACTAGTACGCTTCAGCCAAGACGAAGCCATTGTAAGGGATTTGGTCCAACTCTGTGAAGCTGGAGTAGTTCGAACAGGGAAGGAGGAGCCATTGGCGTGCGTGCGAAGGTCTGTATGGGGCATGTTGTACGCCGACGATGCAGGAATTGTCTCGAAGTCGGCTGAAGGGCTCGCAAAAATGATGACAGTCATCGTGACTGTCTTCGAAGCAGCAGGCCTCACGGTGTCGGAAAAGAAGACTGAGACAATGGTCCTCCAAACACCAGACCGGACAACCCTCGCACCACCGCTCGTCATCGAAGCGGCAGGTCAGAGGTATAAGCAGACGACCCAGTTCTTATATTTAGGCGGCGTTATCCACGAAAACGCTGCGCTCTCGCTCGAAATCGACCGACGGATCCGCCTCATGCGAGCATGCCTCAAACGGTTCGGCCCGGAGTTGTATGATAGGACGACCGCCCCCCCTTAGCCTTAAATTCCGAATGCTGAAGGCCGAGGTGATTGAGACCCTGCTGTACGGGTGTGTGACGTGAACCCTCAGAGCGGAACACTTTGCCAAGCTTCGAACGGCTCACCACCAAGTCCTGTTGCGAGTCATTGGCTTCCAGCGCCGACTTCATACTGACCATGCCACCCTCTCGTACGCGAAGGCCCTCAAGATGGCACGTTGCGAGAGCATCGAAACGACCATTCGTAAACGGCGGCTCTTCTTTGCGGGGGGCGTGGCACGGCAAAGCAAGGAGCGATTACCCAATCGGGTAATGCTCGGGATGAAAGCTGGTGGGGAGAACCCGAGACCAGGCGGACAGTGTAAGACTTGGCATAGATGCATAGTCGAAGACCTTAGGGAGTTCCGAGCCACCGAAGGGTCAACGGAAGTTGCCCCCTTGGGTTTTCGAGTTGATACCGCGTTGTGGCCCACTGCAGCCAAAAAGGTGGGGAAGTGGTACCGGGGGATCCTTGAAGCAGCCGAACGGTTCATGGTGAGGTGGCACGAGGCTGAGGCTGAGATGAGTAGACAGCGCCGCGCATCCGCCGTGGATGGTGCCCAAAGGAACGGGGGGGGAGGGGGCAACAGGAGAAGTGGCATAAAGCCCGACCGAGGGAATGCGGAGAGGGGGGGGAACAGGAGAGGTAGAAGGGAAACGGCGGTAGACGAAAGTAGGAAGGAGATGGCAGACAGGGTAGCAAGGCACCAAGTCGACTAGGAAGTAGAATATGACCATACTACTAGTGCTACCAACTGGTGCAGCTGGCTCGAACGTGGTCTTCCCTTGTCTTCTCTTTTAGTTTTGTTTTTTTTTCTTTCTTGCGCTGACTCTCCGTGATTTTCATTTCATTTTTTCTCTTTCTCTTCCTTTTCTGATTGATAATTCGTACTGAAGGAGCCGTGTGGCGTGTTTGGAAGACGAACCTGCTCTGCTCGGCTCGTATTGTCTGACGCCAAGGGGCTGGGCATAGTTGACGAACGCAGGGCGGAGACGGCAGTCTGGGTAGCAAGGTACCAGGCGGATTAGCAGGGAGAACCTGGCTATACTACTCCTACCACAACCTGCTGCCGCCACCTGGAAGGTGCTTTGGGCTTTAATCTGCCTGTTATTTCCCCTTTGTTATTTTTCCTTGTTACTTTCTCCTTGGTTCTTTGTCTTACTCTGTTCACAAGCAGTGGTGTTTTTTGTTATTTCTTCTTTTGACCAGCTCGTTCTTTTTCAAGTGTTGGCCACCTCGCCTGCGGGGGGGGGGGGCACGACAGATTGTTTCTCTTAGATTTCTTTCATTTTTTTTCTTTTTCTCTTTTGATTTGTCTACCTTGTTTTTGTTTTCTCTGTGATTGTTTCTTTTCGTTTCACTATTTCATAGATTGCGTATGTCGTGCCTGTCGTATCTAGTATGATGACATGGCTTTGCATTGCCCACTGCAGTGCACACTGCACACGTGGCAACGTAGTATCTCTGTGGCGTAGCTTTGTGACCACAGAACTTGTATCTCTTCTAGGATTGAAGAATCGGCACGGACACTGGTCGTGCTGGATGTCGACGGGTAGAAAGAACGGTTTAATGTGAAGAACACACACACACTCACACACACACACACACGCACACACACACACACACACACACACACACACACTCGAGCCCGCATGCCATCGTGGAATTTTGGATAATTCTCATCATCTTGGTTGGTACGCCAAAGCGTGTGAGTACGTGAGTACCTCCCATAACAGCTCTCGGTCGTCAGAGTCGTATGCTTTCTTCAAATCGATGAAGCACACGTACAGGGGGATTCTACTCTGTCGTCCGAGTTCTTTCAACTGGCGCACGACGAACAACTTACTATCGTTGATCGGGCGGGGCGGAAGCGGCACTGTTCCCAAGGGGGTAATTCCTCGGGTTCGCAGTAGTTGCTGAGGCGGGACGCGACGATTTTCAACTAAACTTTACGGGCGTGGGCAACAAGCGAAATCCCTCTGTAGTTGTTTCAGTCAGTTCGGTCCTTGTTTTTGTGAAGGACCTTGATGATCGCATTTTTTTTTTTTTTTCGCATCCCATTTATGATCTTCGCACATCTTCTTCTCTCTCTCCTTCCAACTCGTAACTCAGATCCGGAGTCACATAGCAGGTTCTTCTACCCCCATCTCGCTACGGTACGTGCCTTCATTTTTATCGCGAGAATATTTCAGCCTTTTCTTCCGTCGTCGACTCGCATCGAATTGTGCCTACCCACGCTGCAAGGCGCTCTCAACATTTTTTAAGGGAGCCGAGGCACATTTCAAAATAAGAAAATGTTCATGACCAAATTTGACGAATTTTTTTTTTGAAAAAAATGGTGCAGTAATAATCTTTTTGTCTTGCCCGCATGAAACGCGTGAAAAAATTGAGGTCTAAAAAAGAAAACCCCGTGTGAAAATAGCTGATTGTGGAACTCATCGTAATATATTGACCTTGTATAGGGTTTTGTATACACGTCTTATCTCTTGAATGAAAATTGAATTTGTCGTTTTTAAGGGTTTCTGTACTTGGGGTATGCCTCATGTGTACTTGGAAGATGCCTCGAGGGATGTTCGTACCGAGTACCAGCGGCCTCGGTTGTCGGGCTCTCCTATATATTTCCGTGTTGACATTTCACGGGAAATATATATTTTTTTAATTTCTCCACGAAATCAATTCGGATTAAAAAGAAACAAGGTCATCAAATGCGCTGCCGGCCCAGTAATGTTGCCAGATTTGGGGGCATAATACCAAGTGGTTGCGAAAGCGCAGGGCGAATATGAAAGCAGGTCTTGGCCAGCCCAGCTCGTACGATGTCGCTTCTCGCACAGCATGCAGATACACGCATGCGTGGTTTAGGTGGTGACTTTCGACTTGTACCAACCATAGGCATCCAAGTATGTTTCCTCTTTTGTCTTTTGGTCGGCTAGATGTCACTCGTATTTTTCATGTCTGTGTTGTGAGTTTAGGTTGTTTCGGCCGGTGTCTCGCGCGAGTTCGCAAGGTATGTATGCTCGGCGTGGCGTGCCGTTTCATTGGCGATCGGTCGCGAGTGTATTCAGAGCAGAGGCGGGCACTTCAGGAGAAAAAATAAAAGTAACACCGCATAACGAGGCGTGATTCTGAAAACGAAAACCGGTTCAAACCGTTTTTTTTTACCCTGTTTTCGGAAAGACGGTGAGAACCGGATGTTGAGTGAAACACGTCCATATTATTGAACCAACCGGCTATTTTGCGTTTAATACGTACGTCCTGTTTATCTGGATTCCGACCTACTGGTGGTGGTGTGCGAGTATACACTGAGTGAGGTCGTGTGGCACTCACGGCCATAACAGCACCTTCTAATAGTGGTACGGGGTGACGTGATGTTATGGAATAAAACAAGCCCTTGGCTATCTATTCGTGTGTGTGTGCGTGTTCTTCACATTCAACCGTTCTTTCTACCCGTCGACATCCAGCACAACCAGTCAGTGTCCATGCCGATTCTTCAATCCTAGAAGAGATACAAGTTCTGTGGTCACAAAGCTACGCCACAGAGATACTACGTTGCCACGTGTGCAGTGTACACTGCAGTGGGCAATGCAAAGTCATGTCATCATACTATTAATAGATACGACAGGCACGACATACGCAATCTATGAAATAGTGAAACGAAAAGAAACAATCAAAGAGAAAACCAAAACAAGGTAGACAAATCGAAAGAGAAAAAGAAGAAAAATGAAAGCAAAATCTAAGAGAAACAATCTGTCGTGCCCCCCCCCGCAGGCGAGGTGGCCAACACTTGAAGAAGAACGAGCTGGAGAAAAGAAAGAAAAATAAAATAAAATATGAAAAAAACACCACTGCTTGTAAACAGAGTAAGACACAGAACTAGGGCAAAAAAAGTAACAAGGAAAAATAACAAAGGGGAAATAATAGGCAGACCAAAGCCCAAAGGACCTTCCAGGTGGCGGCAGCAGGTTGTGGTACGAGTAGGATAGCCAGGTCCTCCCTGCTAATCCGCCTGGTACCTTGCTGGTACCTTGCTACCCAGACTGCCGTCTCTGCCCTGCGTTCGTCAACTATGCCCAGCCCCTTGGCGTCAGACAATACGAAACGAGCAGAGCAGGTTCGTCTTCCAACCACGCCAGACGCCTCCTTCAGTGTGTGTGTGTTCTTCACATTAAACCGTTCTTTCTACCCGTCGACATCCAGCACAACCAGTCAGTGTCCGTGCCGATTCTTCAATCCTAGAAGAGATGCAAGTTCTGTGGTCACAAAGCTACGCCACAGAGATACTACGTTGCCACGTGTGCAGTGTGAACTGCAGTGGGCAATGCAAAGCCATGTCATCGGACTAGATGCGACAGGCACGACATCCACTATCTACGAAAAAGGGAAACAAAAAAAAACAATCAAAGAGAAAACAAAAACAAAGTAGACAAATCAAAGAGAAAAAGAAAGAAAATGAAAGCAAAAACTAGGAGAAACAATCTGTCGTGCCCCTCCCCCGCAGACGAGGTGGCCACCTGAACCAGTAGCACCTACCTGGTACATAGTAATTATCCTGACACCCAGGTGAAACAGCAAAGCTTTATGGTCAGTGTGCAGATATATCGAAAAACACACGAAGGCAGTGTCGAAATTGGGACACTGCCGTCGTGTGCTTGTTCAATACCTGGTACCAAGCCGGTCGCCCCGGTGGTTCAAGTGGTTAACCTCGAATTCTACTTGTTTGAGTCCTGGGTTCGAGCCCTAGGAGGGTCGGACTTTGACTTTATTTGCAAAAATAAAAAAAGGGATTCAATTGTTGAGAGCGCCTTGCAGCGTGGGTAGGCACAATTCGATGCGAGTCGACGAGGGAAAGAAAAAGGCTGAAATCTTCTCGCGATAAAAATGAAGGCACGTACCGTAGCGGGAAGGGGGGAGAAAAGCCTGCTATGTGACCCCGGATCTGAGTTACGAGTTGGAAGGAGACAGAGAAGAAGATGTGCGAAGATAATGAATGGGATGGAAAAAAAAAAAAAAAAAAAAAAAAAGGTATGTTCTTTACGGTGCGGTTTTTCCTATCGTGTTTTCCTACCTGTTCGGTACGGTTCGGTGCGGTTAACCTCTGATTTTTGAAACCGCACCGAACCGCACCGTAGGAAATATCACAAAACTGAACCGCACCGCACCGTAGGTTTTAGGAAGTAGGAAAGACTGCGTCTAACGGGACCGTAGGACTTCTGTGTTCTGAAAATCGCGCCGAAAGCACCGGGGGAAATATCACAAAACCGAACCGCACCGTGTGCGTCAAGAGACGGGGCCAAAGACCGTTAGGTCTGTTTTTTAACGGTGCGATTAACTTGAAATTGTAGAAAAATCGCCGTTCCATCGGTTGCCGAACGGTGCAAGAGGGTCACGGTTTCGCACGCCTCATGACGGTTTCGGCACGGTTTCGTGTCGAAGGTGATCCCGTGGTTGATCTTATCGTATTTCATATTTCAAGTATATTTCTGGTTGAAACATGAAGCACCAAAAAAAGTTTATCGTTTAAGATTATTTGTTCATATTTGTATATTTCTGATATATTATACCTGGTATACTCCGAGTCTCCGGAAATGCACCTGCCGGAAATTTATAGGAAATAGGACATAACAAAGTACCAGAAAAAATACGGATCCGTAAAAACGGGAAAAAATATCAGAAACATCAAAGTGCCTGCGCATAATCTTGTGTATCAAGGATTTCCGTCGGTAAGATGGTCAAACCGAAAGCCTTCCGTCATCCGCATAATCGGAGACGAAAAATGGCTGAATATGGGATTCTTCTGTTTGAAAAATAAACACTTACTTGCAGCAGCGGCAGCGCTTTTGCAGCATCCAACGAGAACAGAAGGCGTGCAAGCAGCAGTACCTACCTGCAGCACAGAAGCAGCGGCAGAAGCAGCCAGCACAAACAGGCAGACGCGCGATCTAACTTGCGCTCCTCGATACTCGCTGTGCAAGCAAGGCCGCCACAACGAGAATATCGGCCCTCCTTGGTTGTCCTGTCTGCCCGTGAAGGGATCGGAGTGGCGAAGATCACGGGAGCGTGGCGGCAAGGGTGCGCGCGCTTGCAGCAGCGGCGGCAACCGCCGCGATCAGTAGCAGCGCCTGCAGCAGCGCTTGCTTGAGGTGGCTCTCTTGCTCCCAGCAGCACTTGCTTGGAGCAGCGTTTGCTTGCGGCAGCGCTCGTATGCAGTAGCGCTTGCTTGCGCTACGTACATCCCCGAGAGAATGCGTCAGAAACCGTACGGTTTTGTGCGGTTCATTCATACGGTGCACCTTAGAGGAGCAGCGATTTCGTTATAGTACGGTTTACAAGGCGCTTCGCTCCGCGGGCTGCCTACGCCGCCCGCTACGCTCGCCCAGGAAGGGAAAAAGCACATGAAATTATGCGAAGCGAACAGAGGTCCACGATTGAGTTTATAGTGTTTTCAACGATCATAATTGCAAACCGGCGACTTGATAATGCTAAGAGTCCCGCCGCCATGCTTTAGGAAAAAACAGCTCCGACGTCAGCTTGGATGCCACATATACGCTTCGCGTCGCGAATGTCGTACGCACGTACATATACACCCCAGGTAGGGTACTACTGTCTGTACTTATTTTCTTCTTTCGATATGCTCTATGTACTCTATGTACGAAGAAAGCGAAAGCACAGCACGGCACAGCAGCAAAAACAATGAAAATGAAACCGAAAACTCGGGAAAAAAAAAAATCCCCGTCCCCTCTCGGGTTATGTTTTTCTGCCTGATGGGAAAACCTTACACCCGGTCGAAAAGAAGAGAAACAAATCGCACCAGAAAAGCTTCTCTCTCAGCCTCGTACGCCGCCCGCCCCTCTCGCGACCACCTCGCTACCGATTCGGTCCTGGTATGGCTTTTATCACTCTCTGCCACAATCAGCCCCGTCGCCCGCCCCGCGTGAAGCCCGGTGCTCACCGTGGCCGTCGTTCGCCACCTCGATAACGTTGGTGTTTAAACTACACACCTCTCTCTTTCAACTTCGGCGTGGTCGCAAAAATAAGCACCGCTTGAATTTTATCTTTCCCTCCCGAACAACTTTTATAAACTCGTACATACTCTATCAACAACCATAAATCGAAGCCAGACAAAGCCCGTTCCTTCATCCCTCGTGTCTCGAGGCACACGCGACGCCTAGGCACGAAAGCGGCAACCGCGCTCCTTGCAACCCCCCCTCTACCCGCCAGCACCCGCTGGCACCCGCGACGGTGCCGGGTTCTCCCGCGACGCCGTGCTCGGGGAACACGCACGCACATGAAACGAAATAAAAAAAAAGGAAGAAAGGACCGAGAAAACAAAGAACTGCTGGAAAGGTCCGGCAAGTAATGAAAGGAGGCGGTTTGGAAGTGGGAGCTCTGAGAGGCCAGGGATGCACCAACCGAGCACGCTCAGGGGTTGTGATCTAAGTATGTAGTTCTACATATACGGTGCACCGAACAACAACCGATTTAACGGGGAACCGAACCGAACCGGACCGTATTATCTATCACTCAACCGAACCGCACCGTAAGATTGCCGGGTTACTAAAACCGCACCGAACCGCACCGTAAGATTTCCGATTTTTGAAAACCGCACAGAACCGAACCGTAGAATTTATCACAAAACCAAAACGCACGGCATTCACAATAATATCCGAAAACCGCACCGAACCGCACGGTAGGATATATCTCAAAACAGAACCTCACCGTAGGATTTAAAAATACCTGAAAACCGCACCGAACCGCACTGTAAGATTTACGATTTTTTCAAACCGCACCGAACCGGACCGTAGGATTTTCGATTTGAAAATACTGCACCGTGCACGGACGGCGGGTTAGCCGTAAAGATCCCTGCCAATTTCATGATGTGCACAATTTTATCCAAACTGATCTTCCAAAACCAAGCCGACAATCATTTTGTTAACCGTCGCACCATAAAATGCAGCATCCTCCTTACGTCACAAACATGTTATTATGTACCAGTAGTATATATTCTTCGTGGAAATCATCCAACGGCTAAGTAACGAAGGCTACCCACGGTTCCGCTCTCTCTGCGTTTGTTGGCATTGTATGTTTCCTCAGGCAGATACCGCTTATTGATCCAAGATATATCGTATTATTAATCGTGCGGAATTTGGAGGGCTGGGCCCTGGTACCTCTAGCCAGTACCGTATGTACTGGGTGTGTGTCATACCTATTGCGGGGGACCATAGTTAATAGGACCGAATATTGTTAGTAAAAATGGTTAAACATGTACCTGGTAGTTTTTTTGTATACCATACCTGGTAGGTTTTATTGACTATGGTCCCCCGTAATAGTATGCACGTGCACCAGACCCCAACAGTGCACTGATGATCGTGGCGAAGCCGCAACCCCTGCCCCGGCTGCAGATAGTGAAGGAGGGGCGTTTTTACGCGTCTTGGCTTCACCAGAGCTAAAAAATACCTCGTTTTTGGACCATTTCAAATGCGATTTCTTCGTGGTTAGCTTGACTAAGAAAAAACGAACGAAAAGAGCGAAAGCTAGCGAGTCGTATAATGGACAGGAGTGTGCGGAAATACGCCACACTGCAGCACGCAGGCTAGATACCGAAAACTAGGGACACGGGTTCAATCACATGTTTGAAGTGCCCAACACGGAATCGCTACATTTTGCGAAATCGCGGCCGAAGAGACGTAAATATCCTCGTACATATTCATTGATAGTGTTCCAAACATGACGTTTACTCAAACTCTCCTTCGCGATGTCTTACGCCTTGTGTACGTCGCCTCCCACTGTGACTGCTTCAGTCGGTTCCGACTTCCTTCTCGATTGGGAGCCGATACAACCTCCACACCAGCAGCAGCAGCAACAGCCGCAGTAGCAGCGGTAGCGGGCCTCGACTCCACCAAGGGCTCGCCTCCAGGTGTCCCGTCAGGATCCACCCAGCGCAAGCCATCTGTGGTTGAAACGTCTTCGTCCATCGTGCTCACGGTCTCCCTCCCTTTCTTTCTCTCTCCCCTGTCTACTTGTTCTGCGTGTCCTCTGCGTGTCCTCTCTACTCTTTACGCCGTGTAGTTTAATGGGTTTCCGCAGTTTAATGGTGCGTTATTGTAGAACGTACGTAAATAGTCAAAGTACTGGCACCCTGGCAGCCCCCTCAGCCAGGACATACTGGACCAGGGCCCAGCCCTAAGAATGTAAAGATTATTTGTGTCCCCTGGCATATACGGCTCTGTTCGGAAATAAAATGTGCATTTGATATTCGTTCTGAATATTGAAGCGTAAAGTATAGCTCTGGACATATCTATTCTTCTAAAGTTTGTCATAAAATAGTGCTCATATTACTATTTTATCAACACCAATATAGCTGTCGCCGAGATTTCTTGTAGTCCAGGAGGATGTTTTTGTATTGAGAGCTGTCTTCCGAGCCTTGGTTAATGTAAACACTTACCAGGGTACCAGGTACGTATGCAACATGCTCTACCAATACTACAGCAGTAGTCCTGCAACCGCTGCTGTGCAGGTGGTCTATTAATACTAATAGTTTACTAGTACAGCAGCAATGGTCCCATTCTGTCGAAAATCAATTCAAAATATTATATATTATTTATTTTTTTGTCGTCTGATGTGCAGGGCGTTATTCGATCAAAATGAGAAAGCTGACATAATTCATCGAATACCACTAACTTCATCCAACCAATTTTCCTTCCCTCCGTATACTCACTAGAATATGCACCCCCACCATTTACCGAGATATTTTACCCACTATGTGTCTATATAGTATACGCCATGCTTCCTACTCCGCATCTACATTCCACCATCACGCCATGGGAAGTAATATATCCGGTTCTTCTGCCGGTTCAAACCGGTTTTCCGGTCTTGTTCGTTTTTTTTTCGGGTTAACCGGTTTAAATCGGCGAAATAACACGTTTTTCTTTTTCAGAAGTCGACTACTCGAAATAGTTGTGACACGGCCTCCCGCGGACACAACTGGCCTCTTCCCCTGCGAGATAAATTCATTCGTGGTCGTCTGTTCCCATCCATTCCCACCACGTATTACGAAATCCTACATAAATATATGTTCTCATAACTAGTGTACAACTCCCATACTACGATAAATAAAATAAGTACGAATAGAACAGCAGCAGTAGTAAGCCGGTCGCCCCGGTGGTTCAAGTGGTTAACCTCGAATTCTACTTGTTTGAGTCCTGGGTTCGAGCCCCAGGAGGGTCGGACTTTGACTTTATTTGCAAAAATAAAAAAGGGATTCAATTGTTGAGAGCGCCTTGCAGCGTGGGTACGCACAATTCGATGCGAGTCGACGAGGGAAGAAAAGGCTGAAATCTTCTCGCGATAAAAAATGAAGGCACGTACCGTAGCGGGAAGGGGGGAGAAGAGCCTGCTATGTGACTCCGGATCCGAGTTACGAGTTGGAAGGAGAGAGAGAAGAAGATGCGCGAAGATAATAAATGGGATGAGAGAGAGAGAGAGAGTAGTGTGGGTTCCAGGTACTCGACCAGGTTGTAGCATGGGTGATGTCCCGCGGAGGTCCCACCATTCGCCGAGGTCGTGGACATCCGTATCATATTCTGCGATTGTGGTCACCCATTTTCCTGGACTAGTGTTTGTTGTTGTCAGCAGAGACGTCAGCAGTGACATTGTCCCGTGACAGGTCGTCACTGTAGATTGGAATGCAACGCCCGTGCCTTGCACACACATTCTTCCATTGATGGTCGTTTGGTGGGATCGTCCGTAACCCCCCCACCTTATTCCCTTGGACACCATCCACGCCGGATGCGCGGAGCTGCCTACTTACGTCAGCCTCGGCCTCGTGCCACCTCATCATGAACTGTTGGGGTGCTTCAAGGATCCCCCGGTACCACTTCCCCGCCTTTTTGGCTGCATGGACCACAACGCGGTCTCAACTCCAACCACCAAAGGGACAACTTCCGTTGACCCTTCGTTGGCTCGGAACTCCCTAAGGTCTTCGACTATGCACCTATGCCAAGTCTTGAACTGTCCGCCTGGTCTCGGGTTCTCCCCACCGGCCATCGTCCCGAACAATACCCGACTTGGGGTAATCGCTCCTTGCTTTGCCGTGCTACGCCTCCCGCAGAAGAGCCGCCGTTTGCGAATGGTTGTTTTGATTCTCTCGCAATGTGCAATCTTGAGGGCCTTCGCGTACGAGAGGGTGGCATGGTCAGTGCGAAGTCGGCGCTGAAAGCTAATGACTCGCAACAGGTGGTGAGCCGTTCGAAGCTTGGCAAAGTGTTCCGCTCTGGGGTCCACATCACACACCCGTACAGCAGGGTCTCAATCACCTCGGCCTTCAGCATTCGGACTTCCAGGCTATGGGGGGCGGTCGTCCTATCATACAACTCCGGGCCGACCCGTTTGAGGGATGCTCACATGAGACGGACCCGTCGGTCGATTTCGAGCGAGAGGAAAACGTTTTCGTGGATACTGCCGCCTAGGTTTAAGAACTGGGTCGTCTGCTTCTACTTCTGGCCTGCTGCTTCGATGACTGGCGGTGGTGCGAGGGTTGTCTGGTCTGGTGTTTGTAGGACCATTGTCTCTGTCTTCTTTTCCGACAACGTGAGGCCTGCTTTTTCGGAGACAGTCACGATGACTTGTCATCATTTTCGCGAGCCCTTCAGCCGACTTCGAGACATTTCCTGGGTCATCGGCGTCCAACATGCCCCATACAGCCGTTCGCACGCATGCCAACGGCTCCGGTTTCTTTGTTCGAACTACTCCAGCTTCACTGAGTTTGATAAAATCCCCTACGATGGCTTCGTCTTGGCTGAAGCGTACTACTAGGACGTGTAACGCGGCAGCGAAGAATACGTTGAACAGTACCGGTGATAGTCCACAGCCTTGCCGCAGCCCCTGCGTGACTTCAAACCATTCCGAGTGCTCGCCGTCATCAGTACTACGCACGCGAGCCCGCATGTCATCGTGGAAATTACGGATAATTCTCAGCATCTTGGTTGGTACGCCCAAGCGTGTGAGTACCTTCCATAACAGCTCTCGGTCGACAGAGTCGTACGCTTTCTGCAGATCGATGAAGCACACGTAGAAGGGGATTTTCCTCTGTCGTCCGAGCTCTTGCAGCCGGCGCACGACGAACAACATATCAATCGTTGATCGGGCGGGGCGGAAGCCGCACTGTTCCTCAGAGGGTAATCCCTCGGTTTCGCAGTAGTTGCTGAGGCGTGACGCGACGATTTTCAACAAAACGTTCCCTGCGTGGGAAGCAAGCGAAATCCCTCTGTAGTTGTTGCAGTCAGTTCGGCCCTTCTTTTTGTGAAGGACCTTGCTGGGGGACTCCTGTAAACCAAACACTGCCAAGGATGTTGTGAAAGAACTGTGCGAATACCGGGTGGTCGATTTTCAGGAGTTCGGCCGGGAGACCATCTGACACGACGGCTTTCCAATTTGACACCCCCTTAAGTGCTCCCGTCACGGATGGCTCATCTTCAAGCGACAGTTTAGGCGGTCGCGGTGGCAAGAGGTCGATAACCGTAGGATCGAGTTTCAGCGACTTCGTGTTCCAAGAGTTTGTGGCAAATTCCCTCTCATCATTCACGAATCGCACCTTATCCATTAAGACCGTGCCATCCTTGTCCCTAATCAGCTGGTAGCTCCTCGCCGTAGTCCCTTCCAATTCTACCGTACTCGTAAGGTGCTTGTAAAAGACTCTCTGGTTGTTGTTCACTAGGAGTCGTTCGGTTTCGGCAAGGTGCCCTCCAAAGTACGCATGCACTCCTGCGTCAATTACCTTCTGCAGGTTCGCACACGCAGATGTCACTGTCTTCCACGCGGTTTTATCTCGGTGGTGGGCACGCAAGATTTGTCGGGCACCCGCCCTCGCTGTCCATGCTGTGGTATGTGTGTTGGTGTTCTTCACATTAAACCGTTCGTTCTACCCGTCGACATCCAGCACAACCAGTGTCCGTGCCGATTGTCCAATCATAGAAAATATACAAGTTCTGTGGTCTCAAAGCTACGCCACAGAGATACTACGTTGCCACGTAAGCAGTAAGCACGGCAGTGGGCAATGCAATGCCATCTCATCATACTAGATACGGCCTGCACGACATACACAATCTACGTGTGTGTGTTTTTCACATTAAACCGTTCTTTTTACCCGTCGACATCCAGCACAACCAGTGTCCGTGCCGATTCTTCAATCCTAGAAGAGATACAAGTTATGTGGTCACAAAGCTACGCCACAGAGATACTACGTTGCCACGTGTGCATTATGCACTGCAGTGGGCAATGCAAAGCCATGTCATCATACTAGATACGACGGGCACGACATACGCAATCTATGAAATAGTGAAACGAAAAGAAACGATCAAAGAGAAAACAAAAACAATGTAGACAAATCGAACGAGAAAACAAAAAAAATGAAAGCAAAATCTAGGAGAAACAATCTGTCGTGCATCCCCCCCGCAGGCGAGGCGGCCAACACTTAAAAAAAAACGAGCTGAAGAAAAAAAACAAAAAAAAACACCACTTTTTCTTTTTGTTCTCATCCCATTTATTAGCTTCGCACATCTTCTTCTCTCGCACCTTCCAACACGTAACTCAGATCCGGGGTCACATAGCAGGCTCTTCTACCCCCTTCCCGCTACGGTACGTGCCTTTATTTTTATCGCGAGAAGATTTCAGCCTTTTCTTCCCTCGTCCACTCGCATCGAATTGTGCCTTCTCACGCTGCAAGGCGCTCTCAACAAAAATATCCCTTTTTATTTTTTTGCAAATATAGTCGAAGTCCGACCCTCCTGGGGCTCGAACCCAGGACTCAAACAAGTAGAATTCGAGGTTGACCACTTGAACCACCGGGCCGACCGATGGTCACTGCTTGTAAACAGAGTAAGACAAAGAACCAAGGAAAAAAAAGTAACAAGGAAAAAAAACAAAGGGGAAATAACAGGCAGACCAAAGCCCAAAGCACCTTCCAGGTGGCGGCAGCAGTTTGTGGTACGAGTAGTATAGCCAGGTTCTCCCTGCTAATCCGCCTGGTACCTTGCCGGTACCTTGCTACCCAGACTGCCGTCTCCGCCCTGCGTGCGTCAACTATGCCCAACCCCTTGGCGTCAGACAATACGAAACGAGCAGCGCAGGTTCGTCATCCAACCACGCCACACGGCTCCTTCAGTACGGCTGATCAATCAGGAAAGGAAGAGAAAAAAATAAAATGAAAATCACGGAGAGTCAGCGCAAGAAAGAAAAAAAGCACAACTAAAAGAGAAGACAAGGGAAGACCACGTTCGAACCAGCTGCACCAATTGGTGGCACTAGTAGTATGGTCATGTTCTACTTCCTAGTCGGCCTGGTGCCTTGCTACCCTGTCTGCCATCTCCTTCCTACTTTCGTCTACCGCAGTTTCCCTTTTCCTCCTGTTCCCCCCCCTCTCCGCATTCCCTTGGTCGGGCTTTCTGCCACTTCTCCTGTTGCCCCATTCACCCCCATTCCCTGCGACACCATCCACGGCGGATGCGCGGCGCTGCCTACTCATCTCAGCCTCAGCCTCGCGCCACCTCACCATGAACCGTATGAATGCGGCCAAGGGTTCGGTAGACCCACACCATACATGTCTGTGGTGGCGACGTGCAGGGGTGGCATGTATTTTTCGGCCGCATCAATAAAAATAGACGTAGTGAAAATCTCAACCATACCAGACGTATTACGGGGCTGGATTAGCTGGTTGAAAGTAGAAATGACCCTGGCGACTACTTGTTCACCGGACACTTCCCATCGGATATGAAAAAATGCCTGTCGGACTCTCGGCGCATTGCGGGTCTATGTATTTGTCTGTTGGGCGCAAAGTGACCACTGAGTCAGACTTTGATTTACAATATGTTTTGTTCTGAGTCAGCCTTAGCCGGGGCAGGAGGCTGTGGGACGACTTTAACATCTTGTACTCCAGGTCGATGGACTTGACGGGTTAGGATGTAGTCGATCCGCTTAGGGCCATTCGGGCTGGTGCCGTTGTGTGTATGCGATATGCCACCCTTGCTCGTGCTGAAAAACGTGTTGTTGAGAGCTGACTTGCAGTTTGTGGCGAATGACAGGAGTCGTTTACATTAGCGTTACGAACATCACGTCCATACGCTTCAAGCACTCTGCTTTTATCATCTCCGCACCCTTCCATCATCTGTCCGGTTCGCGCGTTGGCATCCATCAGTACAAACAGACAGTCTTTGGTCGCGATCTTTTCCACTAAGTCCTCCAGCTTCTGCCAGGATAGACGTTTCAGTTCGGCGTCCTTGGTACAATCAGTTGGAGCATACGGAACGACGAAATTGACTGCCTCGCATTCCAAGCCGGCTCAAAGCGCATGGGCATTAGCCGCTCGTCAACGAACTGATGAGTATACAAAGACTTACTGCACCACGATTCCTTGACAGCTAGACCTACTCCGTACAGCCCTTGCCTGGGAGCTGTTTTTTCCTGACGTGAACAGAAAACGCGATACCCTGCCGCACCGAACGTCGTGCTGCCGGACCTCCGAGTTTCCTGCAGGCCAATGAAAAGGTTAACGTCCCTTCGACAGTACACGCTCGTCATGTCCGTACCCGTTTTTCCCCTTTACAGCGAGGGTGCGCACATTGTAGGTCGCTACCGCTACAAGTGCCTCCGTCTGTCTCTTACGAGCCTCGCGTGCTGCTGTTTAAGCCAGCCGAAGTGAGGCTCGCCCCCGCGTCCTTTTTTCCTTCTTTTTTTCTTCTTTTTTTATCTCAATGGCGAAAGTGGCTCTCCGTTTGGTAGCCCGGTACACGCCTTGGTTCCCGTTGGCTGGGTGCGGCCGTCCCAACCGACGCCGACACTCCCATCCTTCCTGTCGTGCATGCATACCCACGCTGTGGCCAGCCTTTCCACTCCACCGGCTGCCCACGAAGTGCTCTGTGATATCGTCAGGTTGATCGTTGTTTTTATATATTAAAATGAAACTACAAATATTACACAGAGCACGAAATAAATGAGAATTTACTACCTGGTATGAAGTAGTGTGTAAATAAAGTGGTATTAGACCTGGTGTTATTGCTGTTTTTTATTTATCGTCATACGTCATATTTCCACCCGCAACGCCTGCCACAGCCGCAAGCACGCAACCACACACGAACAGCACAGATACCACTCAACTAACAGCCACACCAGTATTGCTGTGATGTGGTCCAAAAATATGTCAGGTGACATGTCATCAAGCGAGACGCCAAAAGTGCGCTATCAAGGACGTAGGGCCGAGTGTTCCACACTAAACCTAGCAGTTTGGTCAGTCAAAATATGTCCCAAGGCAAAGTTGCTGCCTGTCAAAAGGGGGAAAGTGCTGTCTCCTAACATCTTTGGTGTGACCGGCACGGACGCCATGGATGCCCATCTCACGGGCGGGGTCGATCGACCAGCAGCGAGCGGCACTAAAATCACCACCGCCGCCGCCACACCTCCATGACCACCTACCTCCACTTCCACAACCACCAGTAGCATCGCGCAAGCACAACCATCAAAAGAGCTACCATGAGCTGGCACCGCAACAACAGTACTTATGGCTGGGGTGGGAAGAAATCAGAACAAACCAGCGCCCGTGTAGTGGCAGCACTTCTGGGAGCTTGGGCCGCGGGTCGAGAAAGAAAATTTCTGCGTTAATTAGCCGGCCCCCTTCGCGCCACCAGCAGTGCGGGAAAGTCATCACGTACAACCGCGCCAACCTTGCAGCAGGGAAGAAGAAAAATATATTTTCCGTCCCGTTCAGCAGAGTAAAGAAATATGTACCGTCCCGCCCCTCCGAAGAAAACGAAAATGACATTCCCGTCCCGCCGTGAGAGAAAACATTTTCGGTCCCATCTCGTCGTGAAGATCTGTCCCGTTGAGTTTTACGGTTCCGTCTCGTCGAGATATTATCCACCCGCTGTGCCGTCCCGCCGACTTTTCATAAATTCATTTTACCGTCCAGCTGTCATTCTTGTTTCCCGTCAAACAAGTTAAATCTGTCCCGTCCCGTCCCGCGACGATTCTCATTGTGTTGACGCTTGATAAACATGACCATTTTGAGTTTGTTTTGTTTTTCAACCACACAAATATTCAAGTTATGAAATACCATAAGATCAACCCAGCCAGCGGGAACACTTTTGACACGAAACCGTGCAGAACCCGTCGTGAGCCGTGCGAAACCGTGACCCTATATTGCACCGTTCCGCGGCCGACGGAACATCGGTTTTTCAACGGTTTCAAGTTCACCGCACCGTTACATAACCTATATAACGGTTTTTAGCACCGTATCGTGACGCACACGGTGCCGTGCGGTTTCGATGGCATTCCTACGGTGCGGTTTTCATAAATCAGGAGTCTTGCGGTGCGGTTCGGCGTAGTTTCCAGATTGTGTGAATTCTATGGCGCGGTTTAATGCTGTGATATATCCTACAGTGCGCGATTCAGTGCGGTTTTAAAATATCGTCAATTCTACGTTGCGGTTTAAAGATGTCGGGAACTCCACGGTGCGGTTTGGTGCGGGTTTTTTATTTCGTAAAAGTTACGGTGCGGTGCAGTTTTCAAGAGGGAATAATCTTACGGTGTGGTGCGATTAATCGCACCAACCCGATAGGAAAAAACCGCACCGTTAAGAACCCTGTTTTTTCGTACCCGTCGATATCTATCACAACCAGGTTCTGTGCCGACTCTTCAATCCTACAGATACAAGTCATGTGATCACACCATCGCAACCCTGCGTACGCATAACCCTAGGTACGCAGTAGAGTTCTCTATGCTCTACGTAAATATGTTTTTTGATATATCCCCCATAAAGAGCGAAATACATGTTTTTTGTTGGCTTTCCCGATCCCACTAGGACCTGATCCCACCCGGATAAGATCTCATTTGGCACACTATTCCCGTCCACAAAATGCAGAAGTATAATTAGCCCTCCGCAGTAACCGCCGGATATCATGAGCGGCTTCAACTACGCCACAAAGATAATATTATCGGAGTCCTTCGGCTTACGCCTGAGGCCAAGTAACAGAGTAGGTTTAGCAATCTGGGAGAAGGGATCTTTAGGGATGTTTTTGACTTGAAAAATGCGTAGCGTGATTTGCACTTCGGAATCGTCGTCCGCAACTGAGAAATTTCCTGGTTCGGCGCGTTTTGGCCCGTTTTGACTGCGGTTTGGGGTCAGGGTTAGGGTTAGGGTTAGCGTTAGAGTCAGGGGTTGGGTTGGATCTTCGCCGGTACCTTGATCCCGACAGGAACCAAAACACCTGAACAGCCTACCAACCAACAGATCCCTTCTCCCAGATTGTTGAAGGCCCTCAACTAACATGCAATACCCTGGTATTATTTTATGTGATTAAAAATTGACAGAAATCGAATTTTTCTCTGGATCTAATCCCACCATATCCGTATTCGATGTGCCATCTTATCGTGATTTTGGTTTCATTTCATAGGGGAATAAAAAAGATCTGTGGCCATAATCAGGTACTGTACCAGACCTGATCAATTTGGGTCAAAATCAGGTGATGCTGAAACCAAGAAAAAACGCGCGCCACGAGCGGTGCTTTGCCCATGAAAATCCATAGGAAATATGAATGCGCCTAGAGCATGAATTGTGCCTCACGGCCTCCAAGATTAGAACTGGAGATTATAACTGCTGGTTTGCTTTCTTTAGGGACCACGGGCTCCACTTGGACCTTCGAAGAGTCGCTACGTGGACTCCTTTTGTTTCGTGACGGCGTGAGCGGCTAGAGTATTTAATCTGGTGCCCCCCCCCGTGGACAGCGTTAACGTCTGTACACCGTCCCCGCGAACCCGCCTGCTCGACGCGAAATCGTATTTCCCCTCCGAAACTGAGACCAACTTGACGCGAGGGTTAGGGTGGTGCAGACAAAATGTCGTGTGTCCATGGTGTCGTAAAGACTGCTGTGACAATGGAAAACAACGAAGTACACGCGCAAGGGTGGGATATATACGTCCTTTTCGTCCACTCTTCATTCATTTTTTCACTGTGATTTTAATCGGTTCAAGTTCCGCACCCACGGCAACCATACCCACGTGGTATCGAGAGAAAGGCCCACCCACAAATTGAGCAATAGTCGATCAAACGTTAGCCTGAACGTAGTGACGAATCAAGATATTCCGGAGCATACGATTCCGGAACCCTCGGTTGTTTTGCGTTGGGGCCCATTTTTTTTTATGATACTCCGCCAATTAGTTTTTCGTTTTATTTGATTTGCATCTGATTGGGTGAAAAATGACTCACCCATCAGGCATTTTGATGTTTGATTCGAATTAAAACGAAAAAACAAATTCGACAAAAAGTCTTTGGGGACATATTTTTCTCTTCGTGTTGTTCAAATCGGGTAGTTTGTCCAACTCGACGTGGCGTGTTCCTCAAACCGAAGGAAACCACGCAAACGTGAGCAGTGTCCCCCCCCGACTGCTTCACAGGTTAGATTCACCATTCCCGAGGGGCAGGGCGACCGGAGCAGCCGCAGCGCGAGGTCCGACGGCCCCTAGCACATAGTAGACCATCAGCGGGGGCCAAAAACAAAAACAAGGCCGTCGAAAACCCAGTTTTTCATCCCTTTTTGCCTCTCAAACCACACGAACACCGACCGGGTCACGACGTCGCTCAGACGTTCGGTTGCTCTATCCCCATCGCTGCTGCCTGCGTGGGGCTTCGGGGCTGAGCCAGCCACCCAAGACATGCCAAGAGCGATAGCCTCGTCGGCGGGGCCGTCATAAACAACCGGCCGCTGCCCGCGGCGTCCCGGGGAGGACGCGGGCCGTCGCTCGCCTCGTTGGTTACCCTCCGGTGTCCGTTGGCTCTTGTGCGTTGTTCGAACTGAAACAAGAACGCTATTATTCCTCGATAAGACCCAAATGTAAAATTTTCACCAAATTTTATTCGAATCAAGTCATTCTGTTTTTTTCTTTTTGTTTTTATATGAAAAAGGTTTTTCCTTGAGACGGGTCCCTAACCCCATCTTGACGAAAAAAAAGTGAGGTTTGATATTGCGGCAGAGTAAGCGTCATTTTCACCCCCAACCGTCGTTCACTAACGGTGCCTAAACTTCCAGTCTTCGGGGGGTTGAAATGTCGTTGCATATCTCACCATCTAGTTACAACGCGCCTGTTTGCAACCGGTGTGCTCCCACACACCCTCTCCAGGTTTGGGCAATGCCGAGAAAGAATGTGTCGACTTTTTGTTTATTTGATTACTGTTTGTCGTACCGTTTGCCGAGAATCCTGACAAAAACGAATACATGAAAACACCTCACAACACGTATAAAACAAAGAAAAGGGAACGAAACAAAATCCGCGCGAAACGTCGAGACACAAAAATATTCAATTTCTTACTAACAACCATTCTCTTCCGCCGCAACTCGTGTTTGTATGGTCAAAGCGTGTTGTTTATTCACTGTTTTAGATGCCCCAAACATATTTTCATCGAACAAGAACGTCACCTTATCCATACGCGAACAAATTACATACTACGAGCACCAGATATACCCTTTCGGTATATAGTTTCAGGAAAGACCAATGAATGTGTTCCACAGTTTTTCATGTTTTTGAAAAAAATTAGTGTGCCGCAAAAACACGAAAAAAACGAAAACGAGGTTGTATGGAGGGTGTGCCTTCGTTGGAAGTGCCGGTCTCTGTCTTCGACGGGGTTGGCCGAGGTCTTGACGTGCAGGTTTTCGCTCGTAACATGTGGCAAGGAGGTGCCTCCGCGAGCCCCCCTCGCATCATACAAGGAGAGCTATTGCATTTGTATGAGTCCCGGTCCTTCTACCCTTTTCTCCGTGGAGGGCTCGGACTTCATGGCCCGAACATCAACTCCATTATAAAGACCCATCAAAGATGGCGGACCTCATAGACCGGACATTGGTTGACGTATCTTCATGGTCGGCATTGTTGCTCGGACATTTACGGTATCTACGTACCCTTGTCCTCTACATCGCCCCCCCCATCCGTGCGCCTCAAGTCCGTGTGTGCTAAGGATGTATGTGACTTTTGGACGATAATTTGAGAGGCAATGCTAGTGGTAGGTGGAATCTTGACAGGGGAACGTATCGTCCCCGTCTTCACTGCCCACGGTCTGTACTTAAATACCCCCCCCTGACGGTCTACGACAGCACTCCAGGTTGACAAGACACGGCGGTAAGTAAGTGTTGGGATTCGTACAGTCCCGTTAGGATGTCGGTAGCTAAATATCTTTCTTGCAGTGCTTGCCCCATATCTTGCACTCGACGCTTCGTGTCGCCACACTACTAATAAGACGGCGTTCCTAGTGACGGCTGCATATATATATATATATATATATACACATGGGGACGGGGGCTCGACGGTGGCGGGTTAAAGCGCGCCCGCGGCTTCGCCCATGCCCGTAATGTAGGTCAACCGAGGCCGACCGCAAAAATCGATCGTACTGCCAAGAGGTGTACGGTGGTATCCAATAAGTTCTGGTAAGAGGGCAATACTAATTTGGAATTCATGACGTTTGCCGTGACGCCACCACCCAACTTCCTCGACGATGTTGTTGATATTCTCCCTATGATTTTGGTTTTGCTATGCTTGCTTGGGACGTCCCCCCTCGAAAAGCAATAGTACGGTTATGCTGCCAAACTTCACCCTCAACGCGTACCAAAACACAAATAGAAATGGAGGCCTCTGTCTGGCCGGCACGCGAGATGCAGGCAAGGTTGGACCTGCTGTATGTTGCAAGTACCGCAGGGGAACTCTTATAATATGCATACACTGAGTACTTCAATATGACTGCACCCCCGCCGCTTCCTCATTGGCCCACTCGAAACATGAGTACCACCGTTCTTGCCAAATTGAAACGTTGAGCGCGTAGTGCTCCATAATTTAGATGGACACAGTCTGATCGGAACGTACGTGTGTCCACATGCATGCAGTCGTACGTGTGTACTAGTAATAATGTACATCCTGCCAAACAAAGCCGTATAATGTGACGTCTACTTACGTCGACCTATCACCTTCTCCGATTCTACAAATCTGTCGAAGTACTTTCCGTCGAAAGGGTTGTCTTTGACTGATAGACGAGACTTATTACGCAGCTTGCAAAGTGGAGTATCAACTGTGAATATATAGTCGGTCGAACTCACAGCTGACGTATTTCAGAATTTCGTAAAACACAGCAGTGATGCTGGAGGTTGCGGGGTTGAATTTCCCTGAAAGATTGCTATCTTTTGAAAACAAACTCGAGATTGAATTGGGGGTTTTCGCTGCCGATTTTTTAATCTATAATAGGGATCGAAGAGTGGTAGATTTCGGCCAATTTTGCAATCTCAATAATTTCGATCCCGCTCAAATAACGCCTTAGCACATCAGTGAAACTTTTTTGAAAGGCAATCAACACAAAGCAGTAGCACGAGCAATGTGACAGCAAGTAGCAGCAGAAGAGGACTGCACATGTATATGTGAGATGTTTACTGCAGCCAGTGGACCAGCGGCAGCAGCTGATATGCTGACACCTGATACCTGTAATATGTTTTGTGCCCAGTGCTCAGACACCATCATGCCGAAGTTAGGATGCCTTCTTTCTACGATGCATCTCGTTGTCGTGTTTGACGTGTGATAAGTCAGGGACTGGGGAGGGACAACATAGCAGGACGAAGCCGCATGGGGTACAACAACGAAAATCAGTTATGAATAATATACCACGTCGTAGGGTAAAATTACAAACACTGCGCCATGCGTGGTTTTCTGGTACGTGCGCCTTGCATTCTTGTACCTTTGCCGGGTGGGGAAATCATCCCCGCACGCACGCAGCATGGGGGAGGGGAAATAATTTACGAATGGCCGAACTAACTTGAAATATCAGGCATCAGTCCGGCCGGCAAGCTTGCGGGAGAGGGGGAAATATCTCGCATGCCCGAAATTCACTGGAAATGTTGAGCATCAGCCCGAAAGAAAAATTGCACACTGACCTCGCGGGGAGACGTGGAGGCCAACCCGACTTCCGAGACATCCTTTCCGGAAGCCCAGCAAAGCATTGTTTTTTGTATGATAAGCTGTAAACAAATAGAAAATTATTCTCCGCAAGAGAGCCTGCCACCAGGTTCGATGTGCAAGAATGATAACACCGCACCCGGTCGTGCTGGTGCAGAAACAGGCATCGACAAAGATATTGCAAATAAAAAGTGACGAGACGGGAGCACACCGGTACACCCGTTCCTACGACGCCCAACCGGCAACCCACGCGCAACGGCGGAGCACGAGACCGGCCACCCTGGCCCATATTTTTCACACTCTTGCCGCTATGTGCAGGATAAGGCCGCGGAGGCTGGAGCCTTTCTCGTTTCGGCCAAAAATGAAAGGTCCAATCTGGGTGCTGGCATCAACGCACAATGTTTTTGCAGTCACGAGCAAGCGTAGATGTTGGTTGACGGCACATTAGCTCGCTCAGCTCGGGAACGACGACTATCAAGGACATCCCAATGCTGAAAACTATCATAGTATAAAAGACGATTTGACGAGACAATTGTTGACCTGGCGGGGCAAAGAGGGGCCGTCAAACCAAAATCTTTGGTCACGAGACTGTAAAAACGCACGTACTGGTCGCTTGCAAAATTGAGTATCTATCACTCACCTCGTTGAAGCTTGTATCGACTACTCATCAACTGGATCAACTCACAGCTGATGTAATTGGAATGTTTCTCGCGCCTCGTCTGGGCACTGCTCGAGTGTGGTAGAGGCTGCCATTTCCCCCTTAACCCTTGACCGATAGCTGGGAAGGATATCCCAATGGCAAAAACATGACATTCGAAAGACTTTTGACGGGCCAAAGGTAGGCCGTCAACCAACAGCTTTGACCACGAGACTTATAAATCACGTACTGTGGTAGCTTGCAAAATTGATTATCGATCACTCAACTGCTGAACTCAGTATCGACCACTCGACTGGCTCATCGCACCCAGTATCGAACAACCAACTGGTCAAACTCACAGCTGACGCAGTTCACCTATTTCTCGCCCCTCATCTGGACACTGCGCGAGCGTGGTAGAGGCTGCCTCCGACACAGTCGGGGTCGGGGATCACGATGAGGGAATCCCGGGACGAGAGGTGCACCTCGTCGCGGGGTAGCACGAAAAAAGCGAAATAATACGTACAAGAAAGACTGGTAAGCGCTTATAAGGCAGCGCCAACAATATCGTATCGATATGTTTACGACACGGGCACCTGTTTCTGATATCTACTTGCTCGAGCAATGTACTATCTTGTTAGGGGGCAAGTGCCAGATTGATGCCTTTTCTTCGTTAGGCGTGCGCACGTCTGGACATCAGTTTGTCTGGGGTATGTTCGCGAGACCGGACCGTTCGGGAAATTACCTCGTTTCGCCCACGTAGTCTCGCCGAGACTTTTGTAGTCGCCCTGTGTCCTTCCGAACAAAAATAATTCGGTAGAACGGTGGTATATACTCTTGAGGTATTTTAGCGATCTGCTCTGCTTCTTTTGTGGATTCCTGGAAACTGTTGTTTCTTTTGCTTCGGATTCCTGAGACAAAACCTCCCCTTGCGAGACATCCTCGTTGTCAACAAGTGACCAAACAATTGTTGGTAGAGGAGAAACCTATCGTTGCTACTCTCGCCACCCTTGGTATCCCTATTTATCCCGTACGATAGGTGATACCTTCTCGGTCGAAGTTCATTTTCCGCAGCACAACATGAAAACCACTGGTTGTTTGAGATGGAGCTCCTATACTCAACCCCCACCATTTTGCCGTTCCCACTTTTTGACGTCGCGGGACGTGGTGTTTTCGGGAGACGCGATTTGTAAATCATTTTTGGTTCTGTAGGTGGCTATTCATGCGTGACATTGTGATACCTCGTCTGCGCGATACTCGAGATGTGATTCGGGGGCATATCTCCTGAGGCGCAAGCGGTATTTTAAATTGCGCAGACTTTTCCTGCCCGGTCGAAGCTTGTGACCGACCGCTTTGTCAACGACGTATGACTCAATTCTTGGTTGAGCTTCATGAAGATGGGCCAACGCGGGTAGAGGGATTATAGTTTTCCCAAGAAAAACCGAGCCAGCTTGTCAAATTGAGGCGCTGGTTCCCCGCGGATGGTAGGGTTTTAGGTGGGCGAGGTGCACAGATACTTCTCGTGTTTCGTTCATACGTCTCACTCGGTACATCACGGGTGACAGCTGTGAGGGAATGACGTACGGTCCTCTCCACGGCAACAGCAGTTTTGGGATGTGGGCCATCCGAATCCTGAAATAGTCTATATGCTACAACTTGTTGCTCAGGACGAAACACGGCGGTAACTTTTTGTTTCTCGCCGTTTATTTGACTCTACTTTCGACAAGCGTCGGCTCACCAGTTCGAATGCAATTTGTAATTTTTCCCGTGTTTGTTGTGCTATTTCTTCGTCTGCTGTGCGTCCATCGTACCTGTGCTTCCTTCGTACGGGATGCCGAGGACAACGTTTATCGGTAATCGTGCTGGTCTACCGGACATCAGGAAGAAACATGGTTGCTGTACCGTAGTCCAAGCAGACGAATGATGGGGCAAGTGTATCAACGGTAGGAGTGGTGCCCAGTTGTCACGCTCAATCGAGCTATGCATGCTGAGCATAGCGTGTTGTTGAATCTACACGTTCTGAAACTGAATTTCCCTGCTGACGATATGGTGTTGTGCGGGGTTTTTTATATCCGAGTATGCTCTGCAACTGGCGAATCACTTTATTTTCGAACTCCGGACTTTGATCTGGATGGAGGGTCTCGAGTTGTCCGAAGGTACCAGTAGAGTCCTCTATATGGTGGAAACATGTATTTATTCTCCAATAAAGCGGGAAAACAAAACCTGCCTGCTAGGCTCTCTTGGTTCCATCCGGACCTGATCCCTGCCGGATGTGGTCCCATTTTGCACCCCACTCCCACCCGCAAGGTGTAGGAATATAACTATCCCTCCGCGGGAGCCGCAGGAGCCGCCGGAGGCCGTGAATGCGAAGCGTGAATCGTAAACGGTCAGAAATCGTCGAACTGTCTAAAATCGCCTGGTGAATAAAAATAAGTCGAATGCGTCGCCACCAGGGATTTGAACCCAGCTTCGAAGTCATGGTGCTGGGCACCATAGACGGCGGAGATATATCCCCCCTGCCCCCCCCCCCCCCACCCCCTCCACGTTTTGTTTCGGCCATTTTTAGTCGCAGCACAGGCATATACAGGTAATTTAGGGTTAGGGTTTGTGACGTATGGAAATACTTGTTTTATCACTTGGTCATTTAAATTAATTGAGGTACATAATCGTGGAAACACCAGAGATCCGTACATCTAAATGACTTGCCTAAAGTGTGGGGTTTCAGCCACTCAAAATCCGATGTTGTTTTCGGCCTCGAAGGTATTTTGACTTCGTTTCAGTCGCTTCTTAGACTACCCTAGCTACGAGTTAATTTGGTATGTTGGACATACACATCTAGCGTTGTTGCGAGAACATTTGCAAATCAGACGAAAAACGTTGGTTGAAGTTCTCGACAAGACACCTCACAATCGAGAGGCCTTCTTGTGCACGTTGCGGTACGTTACGTCTGTCGCCCCAGGGTGTTGTAGTTGTGGTTCCACACAGCGTTTTGCAACGTACCCGAATAGCCACTTGTTGTGTAGTCGAACTTCACAGACGAGTATACTACGTACCAGTATGTACACGGGACCTACCAGGTACTATTGTGTTCAGTAATTCATATCAGTAGGTATTTTGTGGACGGCTAACAATATCTTGCTTCGGTTATGATACGGGCTATACCTGCCGAATACCATGGTATCTACAATAGCATCGGGTACCCGTGACCAAGGGCGGCTAATGGGTCCGAGCTTTAGCTCGTACCCACCCGTTAGTGTCGGGCATCCGCCGGAGTCCAGCTCTAATGAAGTAAGCAGAGTAGACAAATGATGCAAGGCCATGTAATCCTACTACTATTTAACACTAAGAAGCGACACGCAATCGTACGACATACGCGTTCTACATGAAAATGAGCAAAATCAAAAGAGAAAGACAAACAGAAAGCAAAGGTGTCTCGTAGCTCTTCTCCCCCTGGGATTTTATTCCACGTCGATTGATGTTTTTCATTCATTGTTTCGTTTTTCCTCCGCTTTACTTCGTTAACTTTCGGTGTATTAATATTTTAAGGCCCCATTCGGGTAGGTTGCAACGTTGCAACTCGTTCAGGAGTTGCCTTTCTCTTGTTGGAGGCATACATTATGATTGAATGGCATTGCACTTTCTACTCTGCCTACTGCATTCCAACCTACAGTAGTATCTCGGACTCCTGCTGTGTCGTGATTTTGTGATCCCAAACGTTTTTTATTCATTGTTCGGATGCAAACTCAGCGCGGACACTAGGTGTACAGAATGTCTGCGGGTAGAAGCACCATTTTTTTCAAATGTGAGGAACGCACAAGTTTCGTCCATGATGTGTATCTCACTATCTTGATTGTTGGATTCGACCTTGTTTCTGCCGCTATTAGGCTATTCCCTACGCGGTTCGATTTTTGAGCTTCAGGTTTTGACCAGATCGCTTTTGCAAACGTGAATCTGGGAAAGCGAAACAGTCTTCCTATGCAGAAAAAGCAGGTTTGTTGTGCGTGCAGAGATTCGAGCAAATGCCGAGACCATGCTGTTGTCGTAGTCTGGCGCCGCGAAGAGGCGCGCCGGGTGCGCTGCACCGGGCGAAGGACCCAAGCGTCCGCCTCGAGGCTGCCTCTGGTCTGGCGGCGACGAGACGTGCCGAGTGCGCTGGAGTCAGCCTGTTTTGGTATTTTGTGATTCGCAGTGTGGCTAACTGCTGCCGCTGCTGCTGTAGCGGTAGTGTACGAGTACGTACGGCTCGCAGTGAAAACAATGGGATGTACCAAACAAATGTGCGCCAGTGCAACAATTTTCCTGTTCTATGCTCTGGTCAACAAATACCAGGTACGCTGGTCATTGTTCAACTCGAACCATAGTGTACGGTTTATGCCATCCGGTGGGGAACGCCACATTTATTTTGGTAAAAAGATTAGCTACATTCCTGCCCGAAAGTGATTCTCTAGTGAGGCCTACTGTAGTATATTTTCCACGAAGAAAAAAGCTTAATTGGTCGCCTGTCGCCTGATTCGACCGCAGGTGATGGGTTGCGTAACTCCGAGCTCCCCCTCTCTTTTTGGCGGAGACCCCTGAGTCATTAGAAGACGTTACAACGTAAATCATTGTCGGATCAGCTGTGAATCAAATTGATCACCGTACAAAATTGAATGTAAAGGTGTTACTGACTGTAAAAAATGGTTGTCAGATTCGGTGTGAATGAAAGTCATCTTCGCGCAAGTTCGTGGTAGCACCAACGTGATTCGCACGCTACTCCCCACCAACCGATAAAGGCCAGGCCAATAGTAGTTGCGGTACAGAAGTTGTAGAAGGTGTTTCTTGTTAGGGTGTAGCAGTTCCTCGGTCCAGTAAAAATACGATCTGCTCGTATACTGCACATCAAACTGTCAAAATGATGTGAGTGAATAAAAGGTCAAAAACTGTTGTGCGACTTCACTCTAAGCGAGTGATGAACTGATCCATGTCAGGGTTAGTACGCGCGTGTCATTCCGTGAATCAAGGCTCACGCCCTGAGAGCCCGGTGATAACGTACAAGTATATAAAAGCATGCTGTAAACGAAATTATTCACGAGTGTTTCCGGATTCCGGGCCCGCTCCTGTAATGAAGACGTCTTGGCAGAGCCACGGGTGCGCCTCTTAAACCTAGTATCCGCCAGTACTGTTGAGATCCATCTCGTGCCCAGATGCGATTTTTCCCTCTTCCCCATGCAAACAAACTATTACGGGGGACCATAGTAAATACCAGGTATGACCAAATATTGATGGTAAAAATTGTTAAAATTCATAGGTTTTCGTGTGTACCGTAAAAATTGTTAAAATTCATAGGTTTTCGTGTGTACCGTAGGTCCTATTTACTATGGCCCCCCGTAACAGAGTGCCTCCTGATATATTTAGATCGAATAGGACACCAGTGTCTACGAATCATAATCGATCGGCGGCGGCCGTATGCAAGTTAAACCCTATTCCCAAACCCGTGTGAGATTACCAGTCGAGGTTAACAACTACGGCGAAGAGAGAAAGCGAGGAGGGTAGACGTCGAGACAGTCTACGGTGGCGGGCGGCGCCACTTTTGTGCCATACCTGGTAGGTTATTTCAACACAAACACACAGTGAGGGGCATGTGTTACGGCCCTTCCCGGGGCTCTGGTTTCACAGATTTTCGCGTTTGAGTGATGTAGAAGGTTCGGGTCGTTAAATGACGATAAACAGGTACCAGGTAGTGAATGCTCCCGTGTTACTCTCAGTTACAGTGATGACCGTCAAATACCATATATGTGCTATGAGCTCTTTAGATTATCAGTCCGGGTCAGGGTTTGGACCATTCGTCTTCTCAAGATCTGGCTTGATAACCATTGCCCACTATCCTGTGTTAGCCTTACATCGCAACCCGGCAACATATGTTGTTTGGTTCTCGGCGGATATACATCCCGAAAACCCCAAAACCTATGTATTGACGGCAACACCTTGACGCCCCACGCTGAACTCATCGCACTTGCGCTGTAGCAGGCGACCGACTCCATCAAACAAACATCGATTCATCTGGGGCTCTCGATAGTGCTTTCCTCCAGCAGCAGCATACCTTGAACGAATTCCGTCGGGTACGACTTGCAGCTGGTACCGTCCACCTCGCCAGTTGCTGTGAAGTCGCCGCCCTAGATTGTTGAACGACCGGTGAGCGAATATACCTCGAGTAGGACACAATGCACGTTGCGTAGCCCGTAACCATAGTAAAGCGTTCTAATATCAACGGGTAGCTCGTCTTTACAGCGATGTGTAAGGCCGATACAATTTGCTAGTGTAAACCGGTGCTGGCTGACTTGATTGAAAGGCTGACCAACGTCCTTTCAGAACGGCGTAGTTTGATTGAAGATACAACCCGCTTCGCACCTGAGTACGTAGTTAAGGCGACAGTTGGTGAACGCCGTGCGAGAAACATGTAACACAAACGATGAACTCCGGGTGAAACGAAAAATACACGCAAGAGTCGTTTCTTTCCTGGTCCAGTGCTTCACGGTTTTGTTAGGGTTAACCTACATATCCCCCCAGATTTGCTTGGGGAGACATGAGGTACATCAGCCCAAGACGACGAACCAAAGATACGTGGCTTTCCCTTTGTCTTATGCTCTTAGGTGTACGACGGCACCGATCACACTGCAAACGCCCGCACCAGCTCCGGTGAGCCTGCTGGCAAGGATGAGGATACCACCCCACTGGAACCTTGGTATCTACATCATATTGTGCAAGCCATGGAGATCTTCGGTATCCCCCGGACTTCCATTTGCGGCGGCGACACCGGTGATGGAAATAGAGTCCCCAACATTAACCGATCCATCTCAAATGTCAGGGGAAGCAACGTGCCACGAGTGGGCATCCTGGGTTCCACCCCGCACAGACCCCGCGTTGGTGATGCAGGTTGTGAGTGAAGACCACGTGAAGATGCAGCTGAACTTCATGTTGCTGATGGAACGGAACTCGGTCTTCACTCGGGATAACATGTACCTTATGTGCATGGATGACGCGTCCATTACGCTAATCGCTGCTGCGAATATCCGTTGCGTACCGCTGAGTTCCTTTCCGTCCGGTACGGTCCAAGACCTGTGGAGAACGAGGATCCGAGCCCTGTCTTGTCTAGTACGCGAGGGTTATGACGTTGTGATGTCCGATTCAGACGCTGTTTGGCTCCGTGACCCAATGGAATATTTTGACCTACCCAATGTTAGAACCAGCAGCGTGGTGGCCTCGCGTGGGCGACTCCCTCACGACACCTTCGATAAGTGGGGTACCTCAATCTGCATGGGTTTCATTTTGTTTCGAGCGACCGGTCCAGGGATGGACAAGTTTTTGGAGACTATGGAAACGTTAGTGTCGCAGAATGGGGATGATCAAGTTTCAGCTAATAGAGCTATTGATACGTTGGGAGTTATTTGGGATGAGGATGGTGATATGCAATACAGAGAGAGTGTCGGCTTGGGGAGGGGAACCATCGACATTCTGAATGACGGTCATGGGCCGTTCGTGGTTACGCTGCTCCCCCACAAGACATTCACGCGACAATGCCGTGACACCCCGGTATCGAACGAAACCGTGGTAGCACACTGCACAATGCCAACGTCGGTGTTTGTTAGAGAAAGAAAGATGAAACGAGCTCACTTTTGGTTGCTACCCGGTCCTTGACTAGGAAGGAAACGGACCGCGGTTTGTGCAGGCGCGCAAAGGGTGTTTCGTTTCGCTTGGGTGGTGTTGAAATGGTCATCTCGCCTCTAGTTGGGGAATAGACGTGATCCTATTTGTTCATGTGCGTCTCGCCTCATGCCATATCTGCAATTCATTCAAGACGGTTTTCTCATGTCCTCAAAGAAAGAGACAAGTCACAGTTGCGTGGCAGGGGTAACGCGTTGTACATCCTCCTGGGATTTGGGGGGACACGTCATTGCGGCAATCGATTAGGGTAGCGATAGGTATGCTTGAAACAGTTTGAAAAATAGGTTTGAACTTTAGCAGCGGTACACTGCAGCCCCAGCGGACTAGCAAATTCATTGACAACAGCCCTAACCCTTAAGTGTCTGCGATGCCCACGCCACAGTGCGTTATGGTTTGGGAGCGTCTGGCGGAAATGCTGGAAGTCGTCCCGAGGGACGGTATGAGGAAAATATCTCGTTTGTTTAGAGCGGGACGGGAAAGGGACGGGCATTTGGTTCATGGGACTATAATATTTTTGGCTGGACTGAACGGGACGGGAAACGGTCGGGAATATAGTTGCGAGCTTGTTGGGGAACGCCGTCGGAAATTGTTAGCAACATGACATACATCGCGGGCTGGAGAGGACCTCTGGAAAGAGGAAAATACACCAAGATGTTGTCGAGTTCTGTTTGTGTACCTTGTTCCGACAGTCCCTGGTTGGTTTATCCCCCTCGGGGGTACTGTGTCTTTGTTCCGCAAATTTGTCACGACGACATACCAGCCATTCCACACGAACCAGGTGTGACATGTACGTACGAGACGAACATCACTTATTTGTTCGAATTTGAGCAACAGGCTCCTAGTGTCATGAATCGCTTTTCTAAGGGCCGGGGGTTGCTTGGTTTGGTTCTGCTTAGGGCTAAAACGCAGGATTACAGGTGCCATGCACGCAACGACCATCCTTGCCATATCGTGTGGGCCTGCACTGAGTATATAGGCACGAAAAAAGAGGATGCACAGCACGGCATCGTAGCAGCACCGCCAAAACAACGAAACCGAAATTATTTCGGAAAGAAAAAAATAACCCGTCCCTGTCGTGTAATACGTTTCGGCCTGATTGGAACACTTTGCACTGGTCAAAAAAAGAAAAATAAACGTACTGCAGAGCTTCTCTCTCAGCCTCGTACGCCGCCCGCCCCTCGGGTGACCACCTCGCCACCAGTTCTGTCCGGGTAAAGCTTTTCATACTCTCCGCCACAGTCAGCCCCGTCGCCCGCCTCGCGTTAAGTCCGGTGCTCACCGTCGCCGTCGTTCGCCAGGTCGACAGTATTGATACTCAGACACCAGGCACGAAAGCGGCGACCGCGCTCCTTGCAACCCCCTCTCTATCTACCAGCACCCGCTGAAACCCGCGACGGCGCCGGGCTCGCTCGCAGTGCCGCGCTCGGAGTACACACACACAAACCCCGAAACGAAGGAATAAGGTAATGGGGACCGAACGTGCCAAGAGAGTGGAGAAAACAAAGAACAACTGGAAAGGTCAGCCAAGTAATATAGGGAGGCGGTTCCCAAGTGGGGGCTCTGAGAGGCCAGGGATGTACCAACTGAGCACACTCGGGGAGTGAGATCTAAGTAAGTGGTTCTATATACTCGAGGCGCGTTGCCCACCTTCTCCCAGGAAGAAGCTTTTACGCCGCCGTCCGACGCGGTGGACACCGTCCGTCCTGCGGTCGTCGATTTAGTTTTAAGCTTTGCGGAACGGCTCCCTCTCCGGCTTTGGGCGCCTTTGGTGGGCGTCCCCGGTGTATGCTTTGAGCTGGCGGCTACGACAGGCAGAATGAAAGTGTGCATAGGACAGCGACGATGCAAGGTTCACGTGGGCGGAAAGGGGGAGGTCTTCGTGTATAATTATCATAATATGAGCCGATGACGTAAATTTTACAAACTGAGGGTGCATTTTCGGATCGTCCGCAGAAAAAACAAAGTGCCTTGGCAAACGTATGCGTACGTGGGTTATGCCAATCACCACCTGTCTTTGAAATGTTTGCGCATCCAATTCATAACGCTGCACACGTCGGACATATCAGACCCCTTTTGATGATCAAATATTTTTGGACTGCTATTTCCCTCATGTATATGTTGGATCTGCGAAGTACTGTATCATCTTTGCTGATTGCCATTTGATGTGGATTGTTCAGTCGTTTTCGCCTAGCTAGGTAGGATTTGTATGATGCGCATGATCTGCACGCGTTAGCGGCGTGTCACATCTACGACCCGCGCGACCTAAATCAATTTTCAATGATGGGATCCGCATGATCTAGGTCTTAAATACGAACACATTTGATTGGGCAGGATCTATAGGATGTAACACGTTTGCACTATTAATAGATGCCCCTAGGGGATATTTATGATACAGATACTTCACACATTTTTTTCTGGGTGGGATCTGTATCATGTACGTGATCTGCAAATGTTTGTGCGAGAGTTGCTACGCTTTATCTTTTTGCCACCTACGGTCTTGAACAAGATATGCCGTTAATAATATGAAACCCATATCATACAAGCCATCTCAAGCTGCAGTCCATTAATACTTCGAGGTTTCATATTGTGCGTAGCTGGTGTTTATAACCGATCGGTAAATGCCTTGGCATTTACCGGAGGGTTCAATACGGCCGCGATAACTCTACCGAAGATTCCGGCAAGATTCGATAGAAACTTATTACCGGTACCGAAAATTCGGTTAGTTCGGATGCCCACTCAATTGCACCCCCGGTACCGGTATACCCTTGACAGCAAAACCGGGGGGTGCCGGTATCTTCTCGGTATGTCCTCTATGCCAGTACCCGACACTTTCGTAAATTCGGCACGAACTCAATATCGGTACCCTACACTTCGGTGATTTCGGTACGAATTAAATACTCTAACCCTAACTTCGTTACGGGTATACCGGGGCGTTTCGTTGATATCGAAGTGGTTCGGTACAACATCAATTCCGGTACCCGAAACTGAGGTGAGTTCGGTACGATCTCGATGCCAGCACCTGAGATAAGCTCGGTACGCCCACTCAATGGAGCCCCCGGTATCGGTATACCCTGGAACACAATATGGGGTATACCGGTATAATGTCGCAACGGCCTCGGTAACGGCACCCAACACTTCGGTATATTCGGTACGTAGTCAATACCGGTACACGACACTTCGGTAGAATCGGTACGTCATTAATACCGATACCCGGAAGTTCGGTAAGCTCGATATTAGAGACGTGAAACACCACCGGTGGCGGTATACCCTACCGGTACAGAATATAACCTTGGGATCACCATCCAAAACCTATATTGCGAACGTAGTACAGCTGCAGAAGGACCTCCATACTAAAATCACTCGCGCAGGCTGTTGAACGGTCAACGAGGCCAGGCGATGACCTACAATAACACCGATTGATACACCAGTTGGGGGACTGGTGCGCAGGTGTAGACTTCTTCCGCATACACATATACCAGAGTATCAAACACATAAATATCTATATAGTACAAGGTACTAGGGTGGTACCTCGTACCATGCACGAGGTCAGAGGTATATCGTTCGGGAACCAAGTACAGGGTACTCAGGCAATGATGCGTATCCCCGCACACAACAACAGCAGCAGTATTTTCAACAGAATTTCGCAAGCAGTGTTGGAGTTTCACCATTTCTTGGCTACTGGTACATCGCCTTTTAATATATACATGCAACACACGTGCATAATATATATATATAGTCTGATGAACAAAAAAGCAAGAACCAAAGGTACACCGAGGCAACCACGTAGCCACATCAAAACAGCACAACACGCATCAACTAGATATGCCACTACCCCAAGACCACCCGTACATACGATAGGCTGTATGGCCTCTCACCTGCGGTTCTTTGCGACGAGGGCTACGCCGTACAGTAGTAGTCGCTGACGTTGTTACTCGCTTGAGCCTCCGGCTCTGTTTGGAGAACTGGGAGTACTGACGGTGGTGTCCGCGTGGGGCGCTTCCGGCGAGGTGGCCCGCACGGCGCTAGACGACGACGCCGTTGCCTCCGACTCACGTCCAGGGCTTGCCCCATCGACGGCCTGGGGCTTCCCTAGTACGCGCCGGGGCACACCTCCGCCCGGCGCCGAAGTCGTCGCTTCGCGTATGATGCTGCTGCTGCTGCCGCTGTTGCTGCCGCCACGTTGTTTAGAAGATGCTGGACTCCATCTGCCGGGCGGAGGAGCGCACCCTCCCCTGGTCCTGGACGTACCAATTCGGATCGGGTGCTCAGGCTGGACCTGACCTGCTGAGCAGGTCCAGCCTCCTTTGGTCTGCTACGGCGAGAGAGGGCGATGAGGGCGTTGCCGGCCGTGACCTCCTCCGTAGTCGTCGTGGTATCTTCGGCGTGAGACTCAGATGCGGCCTGATCAACGCCGCCACCTCGAAGCCTGCTGGAGCTTCGAGTCCTACCGCTGACGAGACCGCTGCGGGACAGCGACGAAGGGCCTGCGCCCTTACCCTCCCTAGTCGTTGGCATGCTGCGTCTTCGTGAGCCGTGTGCCTTTTGCCCGACGCTCCTCTGGAGGTAGCAGGTGTGAACAATGGTTGTGATTCTAATTTTTAATCACGCCGCGTCCAGATCCCTTATTATACTACGTACAAGGCGCTTCGCTCCGCTGGCGGTCTACGACGCCCGCTACGCGCGCTCAGTAAGGAAAAAAGTGCATCAAATTAGGCGAAGCGAACAGAGGTCCACGATTGAGTTTAGTGTTTTCAAGGATCGTAATAATTGCATGATAGTGCCAAGAGTCCCGCCGCCATGCTTCAGGAGAAAACAGCTCCGACGTCACAGCTTGGATGCCACATATACGCTTCGCGTCGCGGATGTCGTACGTACGTACATACACCCCAGGTAGGGTACTACTGTCTGTATTTTCTTCTTTCGATATGCTCTATGTCTGTACTGTATGTACGAAGAAAGCGAAAGCACAGCACGGCACAGCAGCAAAAACAATGAAAACGAAACAAAAAACTCGGGAAAAAAAAAAATCCCCGTCCCCTCTCGGGTAATATTTTTCTGCCTGATTGGAACACCTTACACCCGATCGATAAGAAGAATAGAAAAAAATCGGACAGAAGAGCTTTTCTCTCAGCCTCGTACGCCGCCCGCCCCTCTCGCGATCACCTCGCCACCGATTTGGTCCGGGTAAAGCTTTTATCACTCTCTGCCACAATCAGCCCCGTCGCCCGCCCTGCGTGAAGCCCGGTGCTCACCGTGGCCGTCGTTCGCCAGCTCGATAACGTTGGTGTTCAAACTGCACACCTCCCTCTTTCAACTTCAGCGTGGTCGCAAAAATAAGCACCGCTTAAATATTATCTTGCCGTCCCGAACGACCTTTATAAACTCGTACACACTCTATCAACAATCATAAATCGAAGCCAGACAAAGCCCGTTCTTGCATCCCCCGTGTCTCGAGGCACACGCGACGCCTAGGCACGAAAGCGGCGACCGCGCTCCTTGCAACCCCCCCTCTACCCGCCAGCACCCGCTGGCACGCGCGACGGTGCCGGGTCCTCCCGCGATGCCGTGCTCGGAGAACACGCACGCACACGAAACGAAAGAAGAAAAAAGGAAGAAATGACCGAGAAAACAAAGAACTGCTGGAAAGGTCCGGCAAGTAATGAAAGGAGGCGGTTTGGAAGTGGGAGCTCTGAGAGGCCAGGGATGCACCAACCGAGCACGCTCAGGGGTTGTGATCTAAGTATGTAGTTCTATACTCAGCGCCAACCGTTCGTACTGATTATCCGAATTTCCGACTTTCGGAAAAGCTGAAAACTATTCGCAGGGCGAGCAGCGCGCGAGCCAGTTGGCCCGTACAGCTTTTTCACAAGCTTAGCAAACGTTGGCCTCCTGGAAGAAACGAACGTGGCACAGACGGAGTGGACCAGAGGTATAAATTGGTGCTACTGCTATGCTAGTCAACGCCAACCCGACTTCGTCCAGAGTTGTGTTGTACACTCGCACCTGACTGAGGGTTGTCAATGAAGTCCATTACATCGTTTCTGGTACTGGTTTTGGCCTTGAAGCCTATTGTCCATGCAGGTGAGTTCCAACGTAAATCATCGGTTAGGGCCGTGTGTAAAATGTTGTATTTGTGCAGTAACCTGCAGTGGCAGCACCAACAGCAGCGCAAATGGCAGTAGCAGCGCACGCGTCATTGCCCGTACTTGCAAAATCTGGGAATACATATTGCATATACCACCAGTGCTGCCGGTATGTCATCCGCAATGTCCTCATCACATGGTAACTTATGGTAAGCGCACGCAGCAACGACAAAACATGATAGAGGTTTCCTGCAGTCCGAAGCATAATACGACCATCTGTGCGCAGTGTCGATAATTCCATCCACACCATTCGTTTATCACAATCATCCTCTCGGGAACGAGAGTTAATATTGATCGATATAAACAAAACTATAAATTCGTTTTCTCTGGTCGGTCGCCGTGGGGGCGTTTCGGTGGCCTTTCGCAAGATCGTCAGCCCTGATTCGCGACAGTTTTATACTATTCGCGAGTGGAGGGACTTTCGGGAACAGATTCAACAGGACTGCCGTTGATCTCAGCTGCTTTGGCCCGAAGAGACCGGCTATAAGACGGCATACATACGATAGTAGACCGATTTTCTTTCTATTTTGTTCCGGAATAGTTTCAACACAGGACTACGACGCGGGTCATTGGATTATTTGCGTGCGTGGACACATGTCGACAGCATACGACGGGCGTCACGCTGGTGCTGCCTCTTCGTATACCGCTTGGTCAGTTGGCCTCCTGCTGGCGTTGCTCCTGCTCGTGCCGCTCCTGCTCGTGCCGCTCCTGCTGGTGCTGCTTTTGCTTTCGCTGCTTCGGTTGGTACCGGGCGCTCCTCTCGCTAGTGGTGCTCCTGCCTGGTAGATGGCATCGCCTGCTCCTGGTGGTGCTGCTTCCAAAGAGTGGACTGCAATTTCTCCTGCTGCCGATATTAAAGGTTCTGCCTTCAATACACCTCTGCCTCGGCCTCTTCTGGCGGATCTTGGAAGCCCATTTCGAACATAACCCCCCTGTCCAAGTCAGTGCTCAATCCCACTGTAAAGTGCAACCGCTGTATCTCCCAGCTATATGATGGAGACAGAACTTTGGAGGCTAGGTCGATTTTGCGACCGGCGACCACGACACCTGCCCCGGCAGCGGGATAATCTTGAAGGGGCCCAAATACTGTGAATTATACGCCAGGCCTATCGACGTCCGCACCGTGTGCTTCACGCTTGAGACGGGAGGTGGCGGTGAGTTGTGTTCTGTGCTTCTCTGTTGCTGTTGTTGTTGGTGTTGTTGTGTGCTACATATTTATACCGCCGCGGCTGTTGTTGTTGTTGTTGTTGTTGTTGTTGTTGTTGTTGTTGTTGTTGTTTGTCGCCTGTGTCTCCCGCCGCGGCTGCTGTTGTTGAGTTTTTTCCACACTACTTGCAATTTTTATTCGTATTAATAGACGAGAACACGACTTAGTGGCGCAGCCCATTGCTGCTGCTACTGCTGCTGCTGCACCTTTTCCTGAGGTTGTTACCCTGCGCGCCTACCGCCCCTGATGCTGCTTTTCTCGTTTCAGTTTGGTTTATGTAGTCGTCGTTCGCGTTGATTCTGTTTGGGGGACCTTTGAGTCAGTATTTACTGCGGCTGCTGCTGCTGCTGTTCTTGTTGTTGGCGTTGCGGTTCCCGCATGTTGTCGACCTCAAGGACTGAATCTACAACCAAGATGTTCTTGCATTTGTGTTTTTAAGAGTACGCGTATAAATTCGTTTTCTCTGGTCGGTCGCCGTGGGGGCGTTTGGGTGGTCTTTCGCAAGATTGCCAACCCTGGTTCGCGAGAGCTTTGTACTATTCGCGAGTGGAGGGACTTTCGGGAACAGATTCAACAGGACTGCCGTTGATCTCAGCTGCTTTGGCCCGAAGAGACCGGCTATAAGACGGCATACATACGGTAGTAGGCCGATTTTTTTTCTATTTTGTTCCGAAATAGTTTCAACACAGGACTACGACGCGGGTCATTGGATTATTTGCGTGCGTGGACACATGTAGATAGCATACGACGGGCGTCACGCTGGTGCTGCCTCTTCGTATACCGCTTGGTCAGTTGGCCTCCTGCTGGCGTTGCACCTGCTCGTGCCGCTCCTGCTCGAGCCGCTCGTGCTCGTGCCGCTCGTGCTCGTGCCGCTCCTGCTCGTGCCGCTCCTGCTGGTGCTGCTTTTGCTTTCGCTTCTTCTGTTGGTACCGGGTGCTCCTCCCGCTAGTGCTGCTCCTGCCTGGTAGATGGCATCGCCTGCTCCTGGCGGTGCTGCTTCTACAGAGTGGACTGCACTTTTTCCTGCTGCCGATATTAAAGGTTCTGCCTTCAATACACCTCTGCCTCGCCCTCTTCTGGCGGGTCTTGCAAGCCAATTTCGAACATAACCCTCCTGTCCAAGTCAGTGCTCAATCCCACTGTAAAGTGCAACCGCTGCATCTCCCAGCTATTTGATGAAGACAGAACTTTGGAGGCCCATCGACGTCCGCACCGTGTCCTTCACGCTCGAGACAGGAGGTGGCGGTGAGTTGTGTTCTGTGCTTCTCTGTTGCTGTTGTTGTTGTTGTTGTTGGTGTTGTTGTGTGCTACTTATTTATACCGCCGCGGCTGCTGCTGTTGTTGTTGTTGATGTTGTTTGTCGCGTACGTCTACCGCCGCGGCTGTGTTGTTTAGTTTTTTCCACACTACTTGCAATTTTAGGTATTAATATATGAGAACACGACTTGGCGGCGCAGCCCATTGCTGCTGCTACTGCTGCTGCTTTTTTCGTTTCAGGTTGGTTAATGTTGTCGTCGTTCGCGTTGTTGCTGTTGTAGGGACCTTTGAGACAGCATCCACTGCCGCTGCTGCTGCTGCTGTTTGTGTTGTTGTTGACGTTGCTGTTCCTGCATGTTCGACCTCCAGGACTGAATCTACGACCAATATGTTTTTGCCTCCGTGTTTTTATAGTACGCGTATGCGCTGCTGTTGCCGCTGCTGCTGCCGTTGTTCTGTACAGCCTGCGTTCCTTTCATCACCGAGGCAGGTGTCTACCTTCGCTGTTGCTGCTGTTGTTTACCTGGTATGCTGTTGGTGTGGTACTGTTGCTGTTCCCGCTCGTAGTCGACCTTTAACACTAAATCCAATACAAAAACGTACTAATAATGCCATTTGTTTATGCGCTAATATTAAGTTAACATTCCAATATTTGGAAAAAAAAAACAGGAAAATATGAAGGACTGAAAAATTGCGCGAAGAAAATTGGAAAAACAGCTCTCCGATAAGAATGACCCTAATACTGCGCCTACTGCCATTTGCTTTTGTGCTGCTGCTGCCGCTGCTACTGCCGTTGTTGTTTACAGCCTGCGTTCGTTTCCCCAACAGCAGTGTCTACCGCCGCTGCTGCTGTTGTTGGTATTGTTGTTGTTGTTGTTGTAGTTGTTGTTGTTGTTGTTGTTGTTGTTGTTGTTGTTGTTGTTGTTGTTGTCGTCGTTGCTGTGTTCCCGCAGGCGAGAACACGAATTGGTGGCGCAGCCCATTGCTGCTGCTGCTACTGCTGCTGCTGCTGCTGCTGCTGCGTTTCCTGCTGCTATAACCCCTCGCGCCTATCTTCCCTGATGCTGATTTTTTTGTGTACGCAGACGTCGTTCGCGTAGTTGCTGTTGTACGCGGCTTTGAGTCAGTGTCTGCCGCCACTGCTGCTGCAGCTGTTGTCTATGTTGTTGTTGTTCGCGTGGCTGTAGCTGTTCCCGCATGTTGTCGACCTTCACCACTAAAAACAAGACACAAATACATACCAGGTACTACACCAGTACGTATAATACCCAAAAACAAATGTCATTTTTTTTTTCTCGATACGAGCTCACACCGAGACAGGGGTATAGTACGCGTACTGCCATTTGTAAATGCGATGCTGATGCCGTTTTTTTCGTTTTGCACACTATAACCAACTTTTTTTTCCGAACAGCTGCCGTTGTTGTTTACAGCCTGCGTTTCTTTCCACACCGAGACAGTTGCCTACCGCCGCTGCTGCTGTTGTTGTTCCGACACGATAACGGACAGGCGTTGAGTACACTAACACGTTTCCATGTTCTATGCTGCTGCCGACTCTGCCGTCGCCGTTTCTGCCGCGAAAAAAGACGTGAGGGTTTGCCCACATCATTCATCGCATCCCGTTCCTATTTACCATTTTCGTGCTTTCTACCTCTACAGCGCACGCCAACGCGTATTTTCTAAACTGTTTCTAAAGGTGTTTTTGCCAAAATCAGGTATACCTGGCCACTTTCGGCCAAAATCAGTTACATTCGAAAACCAAGTACAAAACACACCCCAGGAGCCCTGCTATTGTCCAGGCTGACATCGTAACTGATTTTGGCTCGAAAAGGCCAACTAATACCTGTTGTTTTTTACTCTCTCTAGCTTTCAACTGATTTTGGCCAACTTCGAACCAATCAGAGGGGCCACATACGTACACTGCTGTTTCTCTCCGTATGCGTCTGCCCTCCCTCGGTTGAAATTATTCTGCATTACGCAACGTATAAACTCTGTACTCGCACGTACACGTTGTACGTCAAAAGTACGTATCTACATAAATATGCATACCAGGTACATGAGTATGCTGGTTTCACTTTTTTTCTTCTTTGGGGTGTGCGACGTGCTTTAGTTATTGAATAGTTAGTTGTTGTGTCCTACTGCCGCTGCGTTGTTGTTTTCTATGGTCACAGCGGTCCATACATCACCATGGTCTTTATCCGCACCACCCCGCGTCGAATTTGTTTCAGGTTTGGTACGGCAAGATAATTTCGTGCCGAGCTGGCAGTTCCGCGAGGACGGTCAAGAAGATTTAAGCTGTCAACGGTCGGGGGGCGCCAGAGTAAATACACTTCTTGGCGCCCCCGCCGTCGAAGAACAAACGAAGCCTTTTGACAGTGGCTCTATGCAGGTCCAAGTGAAGCCCGTGGTATCTCCACCCTAAAGAAAACTAAACGACTTAGATTTTGGAGGCCATCTATGGCACGCTGCTTTGGTTACCCGACTTTCATGGACGGAACACCGCTCGTGGCCCGCGTTTTTTACTCGGTTTTAGTATACACCTGATTTTGGCTCAAACGGATCAGGTATTACTGATTTTGGCATTTGCCCTTTCCAAAGTCTTCGTCAACTAAACTCATACCAAGTAAAATATTTGTATTCAACACGTCTTACATGTCTCCTTTGTGCTGTCGGTTTGTTGTCTGTAATCTATGTTTGCAGGTCCGTAAGGATTGTGTCTACTGCAAAGGAATTATCAAGGACAACGGCATCTTGATCGGCCTGAGCAAGCCCCCCCTGCACTTCTCTGGCTCCTAGCACTCCAGGATACCCTTCCTCGCCCACGACGAGCAAGTTCAGGGCGACCGCCACGCGAAGTTCGGCGAATAGGCTCGGGTGGAACTGGAGAATAGCGCCGCCAAGCGGGAAGGCTGTGTCGGTCGATCTCCTCGGTTCGGGCTCGGAATAGATCTTCGCACTTTAAGAGTCTGTTATCGTGTCTATCATGATCTGCCGGTAGGGCCTCATACACAGTTGATCTGCCTTTGGTCTGCGCTCATAGAGATGTGGTATAGCGTGGTTACCAGCGCGTAGCTGATGTATACGCACTCAGATCCACTTGACGATGACCGGTCAAGATACAGCCTGAATTTGAGGTGAACGCTTAAGTCGCTGTGAGGCAAACTTGTATGAACGCTTCAATAGAAGAGACAAGATAGTGTTGGCAACTCCGGGCCAATGTTGATTAATGTATGTGCTCAAAAGCGAGGCTGATGATGATGAGCAGAAGAAGAGTGCGAGAGGGGGCGTGCAAGCGCTTCTGTTCGCTCCTGTTCCTTTGACGATCTTGAGGATTGCGGCAACATGCGCTACGATCTTGCATCTCAAAACAGCAACATGTACCTCCTACGATACCCCGCGACACCAGGTACGACAATCCATTACTTGTCCTGCATACCATTACTGGCTTGGTAATGAACTCTGATTGGCCACTACTGGATATTCCGAGGATTCAACTCTTGAATCATACGGCCAGATAATTCCTCCATGCTATCCAGTGACGACAAATGATTCTACCAAAAATGATAATTCAACACGACCTCTCGGCACGAACCCGGAACATGCGGGTAATTCTAGGCAAACAAATGTCGACTATACGACCTCGCATTGAAAACAAAATCGAAGCCTGTGTTATGCCAAACAAAAAAAACAAAGTTCCAACATGAACCACGTTCTCTGTACTGGACATGAATCCAATAAAAATTTATCAAACAAAAAAAATACGATTATTTACTGTACACAATGCGCATGTATTCCGACCAATCGTTTCGACAAAAAATAGAGAATGGTTAGAGTAGTCTAAGACAGTGATTTGTTTATCTTTCCGCAATAATCATAGGAATAAACAGCTACCAGTGTCCCTGCCGCCCGTGATACAAACAAAGGGACACCTGGAAATAGACACTACCAGCTATTTAAAGCTGCAACAAGGCATACTATTTTATACAGAGACATTACCTCTCGTGTGCGTTGTTCTCCTTGGCCGCTAGGATTCGTTCTACGATGGTCTCTCCCCCGGCTCTGAACGTGCGCGACACGGTGGAAAGAATACTGCCTATGGTGTTTTCGGGAAGGTGGTCAATCGCTTCCACCATCGCGGCTGAGTGCTTGCGCTTCAGATCCTCGCCATCTCTAGCTAGCCTATCCTTCGTCCTAATCAAGCTACGTGATGGGAAGATCAGGTTGACCTTTCAGGTACCTAAGGGCGTGCTTGGCTGTAGTCATGTGTGCTTGCGCCGGGTTGCTGCATGCCCTCGTAAGCTGGTTGACCGTGTCGCACATGTCGTAGCGAGTGCACTGTGTTAGGTACAGTACCGATCCCACAATGGCTTGGTAGAGCTTTGCAGCTGTTGCGCCTAGTAGTGCCTCCTCTGGTTGCGTGTTGGATAGCTCTGATCCATACCCGAGCGTATGCACAGGATTGCAGTCCTTCATCCCAAACCTCTCGAGGATGTTTTCGACGTAGTCTTTCTATGTAATGGAGAGAGTTCCTTGGTCGTAGTCGCGAGTGACCGTCATGCCGAGTATAAGGCTGACTTCGCCCATGTCGGACATGGCAAAGCGGTCAGTTAGGGCCTTCTTCAAGCGTCCCACCACGCTCTCGTCCTTCCCAGTGATCAGTATGTCGTCAACATACAGAGGCAGAAGAACCAGGGTGTCCCCGCTTCCGTGCGTGTAAACACAGGGGTCGGATTTCGTAGGCCTGAAGCCGACCGTAAGCATTTCTGCGTTGATCGTGTCGTACCATAGGACAGGAGACTGGGCCAAGCCACACAGGCTTCTCTTCAGCTTGTAGACCATTGGTTCGCCGGTCGTGGAGTCTTGGACGTTTTGGCCTGGGGCGGTCCTGACGTACACGTCACGACCTTGGATCTTGGACTGTAGAAAGGCCACTTGCACGTCCAGCTGCCATACCGGCCACCCATGTTCGCATGCGATTGCAGGTATCATGCGGATGCTTCCGATACGGCATACGGGTGCGTATGAGTTCCCATAGTCAATGCCTGGTTCTTGGACACAACCTTGAACGACCAGTCGAGCTCTGAACCGTCCGTCTGTTTTCTGCTTGAAGACAAATCGGGATCCGATGATCTTGTTGTCCTTGGGCACGCTGGTGATTGGAACTAACTCGTACACTTGATGCTCCGTGAGGCTGTTCATTTCCTTGTCAATGGCGCTCTTCCACTCCTTGTGCTCCGGAGATTTGGTCGCATCAGTATGCGTGCGAGGAGTTTGAACAATCCGTTTCACCTCCTCCGAGAACCTCTTGTCGTCTGGAGTAGAAGTGGCATACGTAAAGGCCTAGTACGACAAAAACGGTTCTCCATTAAGATTAGCAAAATCCTCACGCATGCTCGTGGTCTTGGTCCTTGGTGGGTCCGTTGCGAGGTAGAGCAGTTGGCTAGGAGTGAGGGCGTTATCGTAGGTGTCGTCCGTATTCGGATTGGATCTTGTCCCCTTCCGAGTTACTCGACGCTGTTGAGCTGCGGGTTCCCCAGGCGATGCAGCAGGTGGAACGCCGGGGGACAGTGCTGGTTCCTCAGGCGATGCACCAGGTTGTTGGACGCCGGGGGACAGTGCTCCTTCTCCACGTTCTTCTTCTTCGGACGGCGCCGGCTCCTCCGGCGATGATTCCTCTTGCAGTAGTGCTTGGTCGGCGTTGTCTCGTAGCACTTTCCTGATCTTAGCTCGAAGGCGTTCCAGTTCCTCCTCCGGTGAATCCAAAGAAGTGAAATCCAGAAGGGATGTAAGTTCGATGACATCGTTCTCGTAGTCCTTGTCGTTGATGGAGTGATCGATTCTGGCGGGTGACATGGCATAGGGTGGTGTCTCCAGGAAAGTGGCATTTCTACTCTCCACTACAGTCCCCTTAGCTGGGTTATAGATCCGGTAGGCTCTGCTGTCTTGGCTGAAGCCGCAGAGCCTACCTTCTCACGATTTATCTCCGAGCTTCGTCGTGTAGGTCTCGATGTGCACGAAGGCCCTTAACCCGACAGCCCGCAGATCCGACAAATCTGCCTCTTTGCCGTGCATCTTCGAGTACGGCGTTGCTCCTCCCAATGCGGAGTGCGGTGACCTGTTGCACAGGTGGACTGCTGTAAAGAAGAGCTCGCCCCACATGTTGCGCGGGAAGTTACCGTCCTTAAGAAGGCACCTGGTCATTGTCGCCAGCGTCCTTCCATCGCGCTCCGATACCCCATTTTGTTGGGGCGTTGCTGTAGCGGTGTACTCCATGGTGATACCAGAGTCGACGCAGAGCTGCTTGAGTTCTTTGGAAGTGTACTCGCCTCCTTTATCGCACCTCAACCGTTGAATGCGTAGTCCCAGGAACAGCCACTGTCATGTTGTAGAGATGTAGCGAGTGGATTGCTTCTGTCTTGGACTTGAGTAGAAAGATCTCCTTCTTACGGGAGTAGTCATCTGTAAACTTGCTGATGTACTTGTAGCCTCCCCTTGCTGCTGGTGTGATGGGTCCCATGAGGTCAGTATAGACCAGTTCCATTGGTCCGTCAGGCTTGTGTTTGTCTTTCTTCGGGTGAGCTTTTTGCGTGCTCTCGCCCACTGCGCAGATGTCACAGCCTGACACTGTGCCGGTGTATTCCACACGGTTGCCGTCAACCTTGCGAAGGAGCTCCATGTTGCGGGGGTTCATGTGTCCCAGTCGCCTGTGCCTGGTGTCGGCACTTACTTGGGCCGCGAGGGCTACCGAGGGTGTTGAGGGTGTCTTGGTGCGTCCATAGGTCACGCCATCCAAGGCTCGCAGTGACACGTCAAACGAGCACATACCCGCGTCCTTCTGGTGTTGATTTGAAGCGAGAGAAGTCTTGCTGTCGAACTGTATGTGGGGGTTGGCGGTTTCAAAAATGGTGCTTACTCCTGACCTCATTGCCCGCGCACAGGAGAAGAGATGGCGTCCCATCCCGGGGACGATCATTACAGAGATGCGAACAGGGATAGGCTGACCTAATTGGTTGATGATGGGTCCGCAGATTTTTCCCGTTGCCGTCGCGAATACCTTCATGTTACCAGCGATCTCAATGGGCTTCGGCTGGTCGAGCGTTTGGTACTCCTTCATGCCTTGCCGTAGGCCTGCGATCAACTTGTCATCCACAAAGTGGTCCGATGCGCCGCTGTCGACCAGCATGGTGAATTCGCCCGGGTTGGATACTGAGATCCCTTCGTCAGTTTCCGTCATTCGTCCTGAAACTGCGAATCCCTCCTCAAAATCATCGTCGAAAGGAAAGGATGGTTTCTCGTCCTCGTTGGCAGGAGGAGAGCCCGAAGATAGGACGGCGGAAGCTGCGTGAGCACCCCTACGATCCGGACGTGGGGCGCCCTGCTCGTAGCATCCCTCGTCACTGTGCGAGGTAGTCTTATGGATGGAACACCACTTTTGTCCAACGGTTCCCTTAGCTCCTGCTTTGCCGTTGGAAGTTTGTTTGTTCTTCGGCTTCTAGTCGTCGTTTCGTGCGTCATCTCTCTTTTGCCAGCATCTGCGAGCTCGGTGTCCCTCCTTTCCGCAGTAGTCGCAGGTTGATGCTTCTGCTGTCATGGCTACACCGCGCCCGGCTATCGTTCCCTTGACGCCGCTGCTGCGGGAACGATCGTCAAGATACAGGTGTCGCATGGTGTTTTGCATCTGACAGATGTCAAAGGAAGGGTCACGGTACATCATTAGTTTGATGTCTCTGTAATCGGATGTGAGTCCTTGGACGCAGATGTCTTTAAACCGGCGGTCGGTGATGGGTTCGCCCATCCTGGCGAGCTCAGCGCGGGCAAGGGTCTTCTCCATGAAGAAGCCGTCCGGGTCTTGACCCGATTTCATGCTGGTGTTGACCAGCTTCTCCATTGTAGCTCGTACGACCTCGTCCGTGACCTTGTTGTATTTCGCGACAAGCTCTTGCAGGGCCTTTTGTCCGTCCCCATTCGTTCCAGAGTGGGTTTCGTGCTTAAGCACGAGGAGTGAGGCTGGCTTTTCTGTTAGCAGGAACAGAATGGCGTATAGGTCCTCATTGGCCCTATCAAATGACGCGGTGTCCTGCTCGAGGGTATCAGGGAGCGTAAGGGGGATTCTCGTGCTTGCCTTGTTGGATGGTCGGATTCGCCCGATTATCAAGCTTGCGATATCTCGTCGGGTGACGTCGAGGACAACTGCAAATTTCTTATGCCAATCCCGAAAGTGACTCGGGTCTCTTCCGTCAAACTTCCTCAGCCCCCAAATGGCGTTGATAAGGCTCTTACTGTTGCTGTTAATGGAGTCTCCCATGATGATAAGAGGTAGAACCCAGCAGCCGACTCAGGATACAGCAGTAGTAATGCTTTAAGAATATTCCAGGTAGTCGTCGGCGAAACTATTATAGCTTCGAAAGAAAAGAAAAGAAAAAAAAGGCAAAACACCTTAAACAGGCAGCAATGCGGCCGGGGGTTGTTGGTAAACAGCTGCTGCTCGGGACTTCCCGAGACTGACGGTCCACAATATGGACCAGCGATGCGGAGTTCCTAACCCTCAGCAGTACTGGGATTGTGGTGGAGTTGGAAAGCGTACAGCAAGTAGGTCCGCGTCTTCTAGACGCATCAGGAGGGGGATTGATAAGGTAGGACCAACCCTCCAAACGTAGTGATCATACCCTGTTGGCACTCGCTCTCTCACGTGTCGACGAAGTACCAGTAGTACTTCGAACTCGATCCTCTCCTCCTACAGCAGACGATCTTGGTCTGGAAAGGTCGTTCCGCTGATGATGGAGCCAGTCGTTGTAGTCGGGGCGGTGATATCCTTGACCGCCGATGCCCCCGTCGCTACCACGTTCACGCGTTTACTCGAGGCGCATAACCTCATAGAGATGTGGTATAGCGTGGTTACCAGCGCGTAGCTGATGTATACGCACTCAGACCCACTTGCCGAAGACCGGTCAAGATACAGCCTGAATTTGAGGTGAACGCTTAAGTCGCTGTGACGCAAACATGTATAAACGCTTCAATAGAAGAGACAAGATGGTGTTGGCAACTCCGGGCCAATGTTGATTAATGTATGTGCTCAAAAGCGAGGCTGATGATGATGAGCAGAAGAAGAGTGCGAGAGGGGGCGTGCAAGCGCTTCTGTTCGCTCCTGTTCCTTTGACGATCTTGAGGATTGCAGCAACATGCACTACGATCTTGCATCTCAAAACAGCAACATGTACCTCCTGCGATACCCCGCGACACCAGGTACGACAATCCATTACTTGTCCTGCATACCCTTACTGGCTTGGTAATGAACTCTGATTGGCCACTACTGGATATTCCGAGGGTTCAACTCTTGAATCATACGGCCAGATAATTCCTCCATGTTATCCAGTGACGACAAATGATTCTACCAAAAATGATAATTCAACATGCGCCTGGGGTCTGAATGTAGAGGTGTTCGCGGGCGTTTCGTTGAAGCGTGCGCCTGCGTCCATAATATTTCAATACTTTCAGCAAACATCCGTTCGTTGTGCGTGTACTTGCAAGTCTGCCAGCGGGTACTTTGAGTTCAAGCGTGGGGAGCGGACTGGTTCATTTGTTTTCGGTGGGGGTTCCTTCACCTAAGAAGAGTGTCAGGTTTTGCATCGCCTTCATCACCCTAGTGCCTTGGCGAGTGCCAAGGCCTAACTGACGTTTTTGCATCCTCTTTGGGTGCTGTGGACAACGAAAGATCCTGTTTTTTTCAATCTACCTTTTGTGTTTGCTAGGGTGCTGATTCCGTTGTTATTAGCGACATTCGCGTTTGCGAGGGAATTTTTGCTACTACCTACTCCCGTCGCTTCGACTTCTTTGCGTTTCACGCCGGCCCCGGGCCCATTGCTACGCTTCGTTGAAGACGTGTTTTCGTGAGTAATTGTTGTCGTAGTTGGTTGGGCATCCGCCAAAGGTTTCGTTCGTTGTCGAACCGTTAGGTGTCGCAGGACATGTGGCTACTGGCGCTGCGATTCGTCGAGCAAGTGCTTACTGTCGAAGTTGCATATCACGCTTATGTCGCCTTCATATCTCATAACAGCTGTACCAGGTATTACATAATTACTACCTACTTTTTTTTCGGTCAATAGAACTGCTCTCTTGCGTCACCCTCATCTGCATGTTCCACTAATAATTTCCTTATACTAATACATATATGGTTGTTAACAGGTACATTTGAGCTATTGCCCCAACTGCAGCACATACAACTGCAATTGGTGGAATAGTTCAAACCAACCCACCAAATACGTATTTCGGCAAGAGTCTTTTTACACGCTAAGCTCATGCCACTCCGAAGGGAAAACTTGTATATATATATGTATATGCATATATATATGAGAGCTTATTTTCGATAATATGCACATCATTCAAAACTTTGCGAAGTACGTATATACGAGCAAATACGCATGGCTCCCGAACAATTGAATTGCCTTCCGAAGTGGATGCAGTCGGGCTTGTGGGAACGATAGAAATACATCTAGTTATATCTTCGACTCCATCACGACAAGCGTACTCATACACCAAACACACAAACACAAACAGTAAAAACGAGCAACAACGCTCTACAACACTCAAGAGTCATGTGCGAGTTCCGCGCGAGAACACGCCGAAGCGCAAATGAGACTCACCCGAGCAGTTTATCTGCCATTTAAGTTAGCTTGCGTGTATTCTGGGTCGGCCCTGTCCGGCATGGACATGTGGTCGAGGCTATGTTTTTTTACGTCGGGATCCTATGTCTCCGTCTCCCGGTACAGCGTCTCTCGCGTATTTCAGTGATGCACATAACTTCGTACTTCCATGGAATCGCCATGACCTCTCTTTGCAGTGCAATCGTAAAGTGGTGGCACTGACACGGTCACTGCCGCCTACCATGAAGTCGATCAACGTCCTTGGAGTGTCGTGAACGCCCATGAAATGCCACGGTGCCATCACAGCACATTGTATGAAAGTATCACGCCATCGGGCGCCGTGCGGACTGTCATGGCGACTCAGGATAGCGTCACCTAATGTACCCCCCACCCGCCCCCCCCCCCCCCCGCGGCGAGATGTGCTTCAGAGCAGAGCAGAAGGGCCTCACCGTGAGTAGATACAGGACCAGTACCCTAACTGATCACGGGATCAAAGGAAGAGAGCCATTATTCTCCGACATCACACTTATTATAGGCTCTGTGCACCAGCGGCCGACATCTAAACTTTACACCAGTAGAACTAATTCACCGACGGCATCCGTACAGAGCGCACATTTCATGGTTTTCGTATTTTGATGCTATCGGCTGTCACCCCCAGGGTTGTCAACGCCAAACACTAAAACCACATAGAGCTAGGGTTAGAAGGTCCTACCCGGCAGCTACTACACGCGCTGGACGTGCCCTACCAGCAGCATGGGTATGTTTCTACACTGCTGGTACTACACATAATGCAATGGAGCTGCAGGAGAAAAGAAAAAGCACGAGCAGCAGCAGCTGTGCAGTCAAGCATATGAGGGGATGTCTAGCCGTGAGGGTACTACTATAGTCTCGCGTCCGTCATCCACCTACACCATTTAGTACTGCTGCGTCTGGTTGTGTGAGAGATAAGCTGCCGGCATGACTGATGTAGGTGAAAATATACAATTCGACGAACGCCCGTATATATAAATACGCGTTATACGTATTCCTACTGTAGTATAATGCAGTCAACGTGCCGCACAGGGTGTTTGTTTGGACCGTTCCAGCAGCGACGGTTAGGCTCCGCTCTCTTTCTCCTCCTCTGGCCTCTACTACAACGAATATAAATAATCTCATCAGACCCCGTGGTTGTCAGGGCATCCAGGTTTGGACTCCACGAACACACTAGTGAAAATTGAACGTTTGAGGCCTGGTACCAGAAGCCAAGATGCCTTTGGAGAGGTCGGCTCACGTGGAGCACGATTCTCCGGGTGAGCAAGATCTGAGGCGCGAGGTAAAGCTGGCGATTGAGCACAGTCAGGCGTCGATGACAACGCCATGAGGGATATGATGGCCGAGTTTACGAGGAACAACGGCCGATCGGAGTCCGGCAGCGCTGAGGGAAGCGCTGCTGTTGGGCAGATCCCGCGTGGGATAGTGCCCGCTGCTGTAAGAGAAACCCCTGCTGCTGCTGTAGGCATGGCACGGGATATTGCAGCAGAATATCAGACAAATTTGCGTGAGGGCGCCTCGCCAGATTTGGGAGTAACTGGACGCGGAGGAACTGCGTTGCCTGTTGAGGTTGGCCCACCGAGGGGTCAGCCAGACCAGCCTGGGAGGACTGGAGAATGGGGTGCATACCCTGGCGGTGAGTTGGATGGTGGATTTGATCTACCTCTCTCGCGTCATTTGGCATTTAAACATACTCCTGTGCCATCGTTTAGTGGGCTGAAGCCTGAGTTCAACTCCTGGACAAGAGACGCTAGGTATTACGCCAAAGGAGTTGGTTTCTTGTCTGCTTTCGTGTCAGATCAACCGCAGTACATTCCCGTAGGGGAATTGGACACTGAGAACTCGATGCTTGTCGCTAGGGGGTTTAGTCGCGAAAGTGTGCACGTGCATACTCTGGCGTGGAATTTCCTGTGTCTACTGCGCTCAAAAGCAAGAGCGACAAGAGAATTTTACACAGGTGTACCTCACCGAGGCAAGCGTGGGACGCTCTCCTTGCGTGGTACGGCCCTCAAACGACGGGGGCCAAGTCGGACCTCTCGAGGCGCTTAAATAGCTTTAGGATAGCGCCGGGGAGCAACCCGCTCGAGGAGATGGGCAGGATCGAGGATCTTGCCGCGGAAATGCGCGCAGCAGGAATGTCAGTAGACGACCACATGCTGTACACCATTTTTATTGACGCTCTGCCTGCTCAATACGAGGTGGAGGCTCGGAACCTGGCATCACGTGACAGCATCGGCCGTGATGACATCATCAAGGCTGTTCAAGAACGGCATCACCGACTTTCTGGAAACAGGAAGAAGGGGTCCAACGCTGGCCACGCAGGCCATGCTATGTACGCCGGCGGCAGTGGCGGTGGTCGCAGACAAGGTGGAGGCAATGGCAGAGAAAACGGCGGACGGCGACGACAGCCTGGACGAGGTGGAAGAGGCACCAACGAGGGCGGTGGTGGTTTAGCCGCGGCTGCTGGTGGCAATGGCAGCAGCTCCAAAGCCACCAGCGGAAGTTCTCCAGTGGGCAAGTGTCATAGGTGTGGCAAGAAGGGCCATTGGAAGAGTGACTGCACGGCGAAGTTATGCAGCCGATGCCAAGGACGGGGGCACTCTGCGGATGCCTATCCCACGTCCATGGACCGATGCAGTCGATGCAACGGGCGGGGGCACGCTGCTGATGTCTGCCCCTCATCGAAAGAAGAAGCTGTCATGGCGGTGGCGAGCGAGGTTGGGGCAAGGGACGACGACCAAGAGAAAGGTACGGTCCAGGCCTCAGCGTTCAAGGCCGAGAAAGCAGGCAAGAACGGTGATGGTTCGGGGGAAGGGGAACCTGCTTGGCAGGTAGGAGACGAGGCATGGATATGCGATAGTGGTGCATCTACTCACATGACGCCCTCAGCAGACTGCATGATCAACTATAGAGAATGCAGCCTGAAACTACGAATCGCCGATGGAGCCACTCGATCGATTGAAGGTTACGGTGACAAAAACGTTGTTTTTCGGTCCGGAAATGGTTTCGTGAAAGTGCTGCTTACGAATGTTGCGCACGTGCCGGATCTCCGCTACCACCTGTTTTCCCTGCCCACTCTCGTCAAAAACGGTCACACTTTCGAAGGGCGCCCCGCGGGGGTTGTAGTCAGGCTCAAGTCAGAGCGTTCGATCATGTTTCCGCTGAGTGGGACCCTTTACGGCCTGTACGTCTACCGGGTCGACCGCAGTTGTGGGGAAACTGCCTGTGCTGTACTCGCCCCGGGGCAACCGCCCCACAAGTCCGCGGTCAACATCAATGATTTACACTGCGCGGCTGGACACTCCCATAAGGTACTACTCCGTAAGACCGCGGAGCAGCGGGGGATTGTCCTCGAGGGAGAGCTGCTGGAGTACAAAGGGTGCTCCATGGCGAAGGGTCTCCGCAAAGGTATCAAGCAGTCCACACACACACGAGCAGCTAAGAAGCTTGGGAGGGTTTTTGTGGATTTGAGTGGACCTAAGGTGGTAGAGTCTCTCGGAAGGAAGCGGTATACTCTGATAGTGCGCGACGATTTTTCACGGTATACGTGGGTTTACTTCATGCGCCACAAGTCGGACGCCACGGAAGTATTCGAGCAGTTTCTTGCGGATTCTCGTGCAGATGGTGTCCCTGCTACTGTGGTAGTCGTCCGATCTGATGGAGGTGGCGAATTCCGCGGAGGCAAGTTTGGCGACCTGTGTAGATCACGAGGGATCAAGCAGGAAATTTCGACAGCCGACAGCCCCCAATTAAATGGAGTAGCAGAGCGTGCGCTGGGTTTGATCGAGACGGCCGCAATGGCGGGCCGAATCCAGGCTAAAGAGCTTTTTCCCGGCGCGCAACTCCCGGCCATTGCGTCATTGTGGGCGGAAGCGTCACACTGGGCGTGTGACGCCTTGAACCGCACAGCAACGACAGCTAACCCTGAGAGCAAGTCGCCGCACGAGATGTGGCATGGTAGCTCCCCCCCGGTAGTATTACTACCTTTCCTCAAGCCTGGCTACTACAAGGTGAAGAGGAAAACCAAGTCACAGGCGAAAGCACAAGAGTGCTTTTACCTTGGCCTTGCATCCAACTACCCCCGAGACTCAGTACGAGTATTGACGAGGCAACGCACAGTGCTAATCACGCGAAATATCACCTGTCAACGCGTGTCGCCTGCACCACCTGTACCTGCCCAGGCGAATGACTCCCTGTCTACGGAAAAGGGGGGGTCCGAGGCGGACGACGTGAGCACGTCGGATCGAGGTGGTGGGGGGGTGGTGAATGAGCTGGACGACGGTCTGTCTCACTTGAACAACCTCGACGTGACGTGGGGTTTTGACCTGGACGCGTTCATGCAGGAGCGCATACATCAGGTACCTGTCGCCGGCGAGGCCGGCGACGAAACACCGGAGACGATGGGTTCGTCTCAAGGGGGCGCCGTGGACGACTCCTCGGCCCCGAGGGGGAGGGCCGAAATAGCCGAGACGGTGGGTTCATCTCAAGGGGGGGCCGTGGACGCCTCCCCGGTCCCGTCAGGGAGAGCCGAAAGCGACCCGGGTGCAGGGTCAGTCTCTGACACCGGCCAAGGGAAAGGTGAGGGTCCCCCCGCGATCCTGTCGGGCAGGCCAGCACACGAGCTGAGCAGCTGGGGACGGCTCCCTCCAACAGTACGGGGCCGGACCCGGGATCAGAGCCAACGCCTGGAGGGTGAACCTGCTGTTAAACAGCTCAGGATGGATAAAGACACCGCAGACGCGCTGCTTGCGGCAGCGTATGAGTGGTCGACGAGGCCTGGGAGTATCCTGAATCGTACGTCATGGACGACGGAGGACGCAGTGGCATTGATGGCCGGAGGACCCGCTGTGGAAAATAAGGGGAGTTGAGCGTGTGCATTCCGAGTGGTTTCCCGGAAGACGTTGAACCTCCCCCGCAGTCCGTAGCAGATCTAGAGCGTTCCCGATATAAAGCGGCGTGGCACGAGGTCATGCAGATTGAGCTGGACGGCCACAACACGACCGGTACATATGAAGCCGCGACACCGCCACGAGGGCCGAAACCTGTAGGCGCGAAGTGGGTGTTCACTTACAAGACGGATAAGGATGGTATGATAGTAAAGACAAAGACCAGACTTGTGGCTAAGGGTTTTAGCCAGGTGCAGGATGTAGATTACTTTCAAACGTTTGCACCAACTCCTTCGTCAGCGTCACTTAAACTTCTGGCGGCTGTTGCCAACAAATATGGTCTGAAGATTTTTCATCTAGACGTCGCACAAGCTTTGTTTCGCGCGAAACTCGACGCCGATATATACATGAAACTACCCGGTGGGCGTGGTGACATGTCAGGAAGGATCGTCCGCTTGAACAGATCACTGTATGGTCTAAAGCAGAGCGGACGGCAGTGGGCCGGATTATTGACAGAAATCGTGATAGAGTACGGTATGAAGCAGTGTAGGTCTGGCCTGTGTGTTTTTCGCATGGTTGTGGACGGCAAGGTAGAACTGATTATGGCCGTCCATGTAGATGACATCGTGATCTCAGGATCGGACGAAACATGCAGAGATTTCCATGCCGCGCTAGTTACAAAATTCCCCACAAATAACCTCGGCGAACTGACTTGGTATACTGTTTGTGCTTTCAAACGCGACTTGGAGTTGGGAACATAGGAGATTACGCAGAAGCCGTGTATTGAGAGCATGCAGCATCGTTTTGGTGTTAACTCATCCTCTGACATCCCGGCGACCCCCGGTGTGGAACTAGGTCCAAGAATGGAGGGCGAAATTGGAGGAGACTGGCCGTACAGGGAGGCTGTGGGCAGCTTGATGTGGCTGTCGACCATGACGAGGCCGGACATCTCGAACGGTGTGTGTGCTGTGGCGCGCCACTCCCACAACCCAATGGAGAGGCACTGGAAGGCAGTTTTGAAGATTATGGCTTACCTCCATGGGACCAGGTTTATGGGATTGACTTTTGTGCGGGGTTCGGGATTGGATTTGACTGCGTAAAGGGATACTGATTACGCTGGTAAGTCGAACAAAAAGCGCTCGGTATCAGGGACGGTAATTACCCTAGGGGGTGCGGCCGTCAGTTGGGCAAGTAGCACGCAGAGGTGTGTTACGTTGTCAACAGCAGAAGCAGAGTATGTCGCCCTGGGTGAAGGGGTGAAGGAAGCTTTGTTTACGGGCGCGGTGTTTATTTGTCCAGAGCTAAGTGGATCCTGTGTTCGATTTTTCGAGGATAATCAGGGGGCCATAGCGTTGGCTGAGAATTCTCTTAGATCTGCGCGGAGTAAGCATATTGACGTGCGTTTTCATTTTGTCAGAGAGCTACTTCGTGCTAAGAATATCGACACTCAGTTCGTAGCTTCGGAAGAGCAGCACGCGGATATTTTGTCGAAACCCCTTGCTGCGACCCCTTTTAAGTCTCATCGTAGGTTCTTGCTGAATCTGCCTTTGGACTGCGAATAAGGGGGTATGAGCATTGCTCGATGAGTACCATGTTTGAGTGATGCGAGGAATATTTTGTCAGGTCGCCAACCCTGCGCTACTTTGAGGGGCATGGGGGAGTAGGGCACAGCTTGGCATTTTATTTTCTGGCCATGGTTATCGTTTGAAATGCGGCCGTTCTTCAATTGCAATGGTTTGGAGTATATGTGTTATACAGGGGTTTTGATTCGGTGGCCGGGTTTCCTCCTGCGGAACTGTCGTTGGCTGTTCTTAGGTCCTAGCAAGTCTTGAATGTCTCTTCGGTCTCGTCACTGCTGTGAAGAGCGAGGGAGGGTGTTCGTTTGGATCGTTCCAGCAGCGACGGTTACAAGTTGTAGAGGATTGCGTATATCTTCGCAGGCGTTAGTGTGAATTTTGCCGTGTGTTCATGAGGAGAGTTCGAGCACTCCGTTCTCCGCTCTCCGTTCTCCGCTCCGAGCTACGAGCTAGGCTCCGCTCTCTCTCTCCTCCTCTGTCCTCTAATACAGCGACTATAAATAATCTCATCAGACCACGTGGTGGTCAGGGCATCCAGGTTTCGACTCTACGAACACAGCGCTCCGTATTCAAGTGTATTGACGGATAAATAGCTGCAGCATGGACAGCAGCAGCAGCATCAGCAGCAGCAGCAGCAGTACTGCCAGCAGCAGCAGCAGCAGCAGCAGCAACAACAGCAGCAGCAGGCGTCGGTGGCTATTGCGGCAGGAGGAGCAGTCCCTACAGCAGGCGGCGGTGTCGGTGGCGGCAGCAGCAGCAGCAGCAGCAGCAGCAGCAGCAGCAGCAACAGCAGCAGCAGCAGCGGCAACGGCTGCGGCAGGGCAGGCAGAAGCAGTGCGATTCCCATAGCCGGCCAAGAAGCCAACAACAAATGCTTGTGACCGCCGATCGTCTACATAGTTGGTACTCGTACACCGCGATGTTTGTCTCTGACTGCTGTACAAGCTATGAGACAATGTCTGAAATGGCTAAAATAGATATGTATGAGTACTGCGTACTGTATACCAGGTGAGTACTGCATACTGTACCACGTACTGGAGTACCAGTATATGAGTACGCGTGGACGAGTGTAACAAACGTGGCCGTCATGCCACAAGATATGTCTGGTACGTAAATTATGTTCGAGTGCAATAAACTAGTTAGAAACACTCACCGAAAATCACGCCGAGCTATACGTTGGAGATGAGTCAAAACACGGGGAAAAGTTGGAACACGTGCTAGGGAGCCAACTCCATGGAAAGAGTGCTACGACAACAGAGGTGCGGCTCCTATAGGAACAACGACAGTTCATGATACGCTTTACGACATGTTATTATTTGAATCCTTCTAGTACCATCCTACGGATCATGCTACGCAATGCTTGCCATTTGAGAACGGATACTGTTCGAAAAGCGACTCACGTGCATCGGAAGAGGGTTCTGAAGTTTGCTGATGGCATGTACCTCCCGACACGCTCCCAAAACCGCTCCTCCATCGGGATCGTCAGTCTCCCTAGCGATGCTGCCACGCCATCTAGGTCATCCTGAATCTCATCTTCGTCTAGGGGGCTGACATACGCCCTGATCTCCTCCTCTCTCACCACTTTCGTTGTAAGTCTGGTGTACTGATGGTGCATTAATATCAGGAAGGCCGTGGCCATAGCTTTCACAACACCTGAGGTGTCCATGGCCAAGCCCTGCCTATCCTTGTCGAAGGACGTCGACACGTCTATGCTGGATTGATGCTAACAAAGAACGGGGTTTCCATAGTATTACCAAGTGTTTTATGGTTCTGAGTTTCGGGGTTTCCGATTTTCCAACAAAAAATACTATAAAGGGGGCTGAACACGAGCACGGCGTGGCCAAGCAGTCACGGGCACACGAGCACTCAGCAGCAGCTGCACCACCACCCAGCGACACTGGAGTAACACTCGACTCGAGCAGCACTCGTACGCCTGTTGTTGCTGTTGCGAACTCGAGCAGCACTGCTGTGTGCTGTAGTTGCAGTTGCAGCAAAAAGCGAGAAAATCAAAATCTTTGCAGCTGAAGATACGACGATCCGGGTAGGTGTTCAAAGCCCCTGGATGGCTTTTCGGAAGTGAGACCCCATCCCCTGAGTTGCTTGCTGGATCACGTGATTTTGACCATCTCACGAATGGGCCACGGAGCCCGGCCGGAGCCAACGCTTGCACCGTACTGTCCAACGCCGCCCCCCTGCGGGCCTCGCAGCAGGAAGCACGAGAAGGGTAGGTTTGTCCGTAGACGAGGTAACGGCCTCCGCAAATGAAGTAACGGACAAAGCAGGGTTTATTGGTAGAGATAATGTGGCATGTCTGTGTCGGGAACTGGGATAGAGCAAGTTTGGTTGGAAGGGAAGGCCTCGCACGCAGTCCTTCCAAGCAAAGCACCGAGCGTAGGTCAGCATCCCCACGCCGGGCACGAGCAAGCACGAGGTCCTGTGACGAGCACGGGCAGACGTGAGGTAATCGCTGGTTTGTCGATCCAAGCCAGGAATTAGTGCCTTATTTTCCCTCTCCTCCCGTCTCTACTCCGGCCCGGCTGGGACCACGAACTGAGGGCGCCCCCCCCCCCCCTTCGAAAGAAAAAATAGGGGGGGTGGGGCGACGGAAAAAAAGGCACTAATTCCTGGCTTGGATCGACAAACCAGCAATTACCTCACGTCTGCCCGTGCTCGTCACAGGACCTCGTGCTTGCTCGTGCCCGGCGTGGGGATGCTGACCTACGCTCGGTGCTTTGCTTGGAAGGACTGCGTGCGAGGCCTTCCCTTCCAACCAAACTTGCTCTATCCCAGTTCGCGATACAGACATGCCATATTATCTCTACCAATAAACCCTGCTTTGCCCGTTACTTCGTTTGCGGAGGCCGTTACCTCGTCTACGGAAAAACCTACCCTTTATTGTGTATCTTTCGAATTACATTATCATTATCGTTTTCTGAGTCATGGGAGAGAGAGAGGTTCCTCCCCTCGGCCAGATACCTGTATCGCAGCTTCCTGCAATACCCTGGGTATCTCGACCACCCTAATTTTACGTATCTCTCCCTCCCATGATACCGGCCGGGTTCCTAACTAGTACGGCCTACAGTTGTCTCGGATGACCAAGCCTCCGAATGGTACGGTACCATTCGACTCCTCCAACCCCGAGGTGATGTGAGGCTACTGGTTGACGTACTCTTAGTTATTTCTTACCCCCCGCTGTTCCTTCCCTCCCTTCCACCTTTGCCCTCGCCAGCTTACGTGACACTCTCGTGGAATCGTCTATGATATTACGCGTGTACACCTCGTACGCGTCAGACCTCCGCCTCCCTTCTCTCGGGATAACTCGTTCCGCTATGTCTCCCCCCGCCGCGAGCGTGGTCGTGGCTCCTATGCGCAACGAGTGCAAGGCGAATTCATCGGGATTCCGACCTGACTTCGCCACCACCTCCTTGATTGCTGTAAGGGCACGGCCATACCTTACCACTCGTACGGCCTTGCCACATTGATACGAGGACAGGGGGGCATGGTCGGGAAAACCAGGGAAACATGACATCAACTCCAACATAAGGGCAACGGTCCCGCCGTCTGCCCTAAAGGACGACCTTGGCCCGCGAACCTCACTTCGAGTCCGCACGCGCACACTGCCAGCCTGCTCTTGATCCCCCTTATGCTCCTTAAACCGCACCTCTACCCTGTCCGGTTGTTGCCTACGCTTCTCTCCTAACTGTGTGCCCTCGGCGAAAAACGCCATGTCACCTCGCGTCGGGTAGTGCACCGGGTGCACCGCCCCCGAATCCGCGGTGAACATTTCGTCCGAACGCGTCATCAGGAAGTAACTCAAACACAGACACAACCACAACACTTTCCCCTCCGGGCCCCACGTGGGAATGAGGGTTTCCACCGAATGACACCGGTAAGCAGATGCGGCGTGGCGTTCCTGCCGTCACGTGGGCCCGTGCATACTCCTGAGCGCACACTGGACCACAGGAGCCGTGACCAGCAGCTCCACTCCTACCCTCAATCGATGGAAATACTGCACCTCCGCGAATTTCCTGGAAATCATATTCGCCAGGTTACCTTCCGACGCACAACACCACGATACAAACTCGATCAACGCCCAGCCCTTAAAACTCTTCGACCCGCGGCCAAACGAAAAAAGTGAACTATTCCGGAAAAAACGGCCATTTGGTCCAAAGTAATACAAGGTTCCCCTTCGGGATGTGGGTGGCATGAATTGCGGGGGGGGTCGCAAATTGAAAAGGGAGACGCAGGTAAAACCCTTCCACCTCCGTTTTGAGTAAAAATGATCTCGGAGGAAACTGAGTCATGGGCTACTGATCTACTCCTAAAAGCGAAGAGTAGTAGTCTAGTCTTCGATGCTCTCCCATATGGTGGCGCATGCCGGGTAGGAAACATGGACTGCTGTATTGCTAAGGAAAGCGTAGCACCGAAAATGATGGGGTTTGCATCATCCATGTATTTATCGCTTGGGTGGGATCTGTATTGTCGATATAGGTGATCCTTGATGTTCTGAACACCTCTACTGGGTGGAGTCTACATGATTTGCATGAACTACACTTATATGTTAATCGAACATACATGTGCCGTGATTAACTGATGAATGACTTTACGTGGGTGGGTCTGCTTGATCTGAAGGATCTGTACGATCTGCAGGGTCTGTATAATATAGGTGTATCACTCTTTTCTTTGGCGGTGAGATCTGCTTGGTCTTTATGATTGCACTTGCGTGCCGGGTGGGATGATTTGAACGCCATGTGTGCATGATGTGGAGGATCTGCATGCTCGACTATCTACACACTCCAACTTGTAGTTTGCCTGGAGAGACAGGTATGTTTCGTATCGTTTCCACTTGTATGTCAGGTGGGATCTGGTTGATCTCAATGCCATGCAGTGTTTAGCCGGAAGGGGATCTGTCTGATTACAATTTGCATAAATGCGTACCTGAGTAGAATGTGTGTTAGCTGCACAATCAGTGCAGTTTGACCGGGATGGGATCTGTCCAATCTGCCGATCTGTACATCTTTAGCGAGATAGGGTCTGTACGATCTGCATGATCTGCACAACATTTGTCGGTGGGTGTCATCGATCTGCAGGATCTGTTTTTATCTGCAGGATCTGTGTGATCTACCTATGTGGAATCTGTTTGATATGTATGATCTGTACACCGGAATGGGGTATGTACGATCAGCATAATATGCACCTTTCAATCGGTCGGTCTGCATGCTCTGCAGAATCTGTATGACCTGCGCGATTTTTGTGTGGTCTGGAGGATCTGTAAAAATCTGGATACTTCACACTTGTTTGCATCATGTTCAGCCGGGATGGGTCTGTATGAGGCGGATATTTCACAGGTGTGTACCTGAGTGGGATCTGTGGGATCTGACATCTTACCGGGTTGGATCTGTATGATTTACAGGATATGTATGATCTACAGGATCTGTATGATCTGCAGGATCTGTATTTATCTACCTGAGTGGAATCTGTGTGATCTAAATGATCTGTACAACAACCGGGATGCGGTCTGTACGATTTGCAGGATCCGTATGATCTGCAGGATTTCTGTATGACCCGGAGGATCTGTAAAAGCTGGATACTTCACACTTAATTTAGCCTGTTTATTTTTTGCAACAACAGGAGCAGCAAGATAAGCAACAGCGTGGCACGGGCAGAAATAAATAAGGGTAGCAGCAAGAAAAGCAACCTGTTCCAGCATCAGCGGTATAAATAGCAGGTACACCGAGATTGTGAGTAGTAGCACTAGCGGCAGCAACAACAGGAGTGTTTGCAGAATATTAAGCAAACCGCGTGGCACGGGCACATCGTACAAGGGGCAGTAAACACTCGGCTACAGTATTGCACGCAACGCTATACATGGTACGAAGATTCTATAAAGGCTTAATCGCACCGAGATCCAACCGTAAAAAACAAACACCCTACGGCATTGACGGTATGTATCGTTAGTGAGGGACGGGCAAAGGGCCGACGCGTTGGCGCCGGCCATTAGGCCTGCGCCGGCACATAGTTTCTCACCGTCGACCGCCATTTGAGTGCATGACCACAGCGTCGTTAGGGCATTCAGCTGTACATGGTGTCTCGCAACGCGTAGGTCATCTGTCGGTAGTGAGGGACGGGCCACCGGCCGACGCGTTGGCTAGGTGGTGATTGTGGCCAAGCAGAGCACACGAGCACTCAGCAGCAGCAGCAGCAACATTCAGCAGCACTCGAGCAACACTCGATTCGAGCAGCAATCGTACGCCTGCTGTTGCTGTTCTTTTACTGCTGCGTACTGCTCGAGAAGGACTCGAGCGCACGAGCATGAGTAGGTTTCAAGCTTGTTGCACCTAAAAAAAAAAGAAACTTGGCCACGATCACTCGATTGCTCAAGCGCAACAAGCACGAGACAAACACGAGCATGACGTGGCCAAGCAGTCACGGGCACACGAGTACTCAGCAGCAGCAGCAGCACCCACCAGCACTGGAGCAACACGGACTATAGCAGCACTCATACGCCTGTTGTTGCTGTTCTGCTGCTGCGTACTGCTCGATGAGCTCGACATTATTACACGCAACGCAATACGTGGTATTAATACGAAGATCCGATAAATGATGAATCGCGCCGAGATACTATAAATAAAACAAAACCATCAGGTGTATAAGTGGTGAATACAGCGTATTGTCATGTCTTGTGGCCAAGCAGTCACGAGCACACGAGCACTTAGCAGCAGCAGCAGCAGCACCAGCAGCAACACTCAGCAACACTGGAGCAACACTCGATTCGAGCAGCACTCGTACGCCTGTTGTTGCTGTTCTTGTACTTCTGCGTACTATTCGAGCAGCACTCGAGCGCACGAGCATGAGTAGGGTTTCAAGCCTATTGCACCGTAAAAGAAAGGACCCGGGACCTCGATCATTCGATTGCTCAAGCGCAACGAGTGCGAGACAAACACGAGCACGGCGTGGCCAAGCAGTCACGGGCACACGAGCACTCAGCAGCAGCAGCAGCAGCATCGAGCGACACTGGAGCAACACTTGACTCGAGCAGCACTTGTACGCCTGTTGTTGCTGTTGCGAACTCGAGCAGCACGGTGGGCTGTTGTTGCAGTTGCAGTTGCAGCAAAAAGCGAGAACACTAAATATTTGCAGCTGAACATACGAAGATCCGGGTAGGTCTTCAAGCCCCTGAATGGCTTTTCGGAAGTGGGACCCCGTCCTCTGAGTTGCTTGCTGGGTCAGGTGACTTTGACCATCTAGAGAATGGGACACGGAGCCTGACCGGAGCCAACGCTTGCACCGTACTGTCCACGCCGCCCCCCTGCGGGCCCCGCAGCAGGAAGCACGAGAAAGGCCCGCGGCCAAACGACAAAAGTAAACTATTCCGGAAAAAACGGACATTTGGTACAAAGTAATCTATCATTTGGATGTGCTCGATCAAGAGGTTCAATCGTTGCTATTCCCCCGCTTTTTGCTCTTTTGCATTATACATACATGCAATACAACTCGATCACCAAGCCACGCCCTCGGCCTGTAAGCGCCGGGGTTAAGGATACAGAACTACCCGTCTCTGCACATAATGCCCGTCGATGCGATGCACTGTGCCCACGCTTCCGCGCTCGCTCGCTGCCTGTTTCACGCATTGAAGCGCTCCACCTCCTCTCCACATCCGATGTTGAATCAGAATTCATACCTGATCAAGAAATCACGAATACCTGGCTCAGCGAGCGACCGCTGTCCAGGTGCAAGCCACGGGCCCCGTCTGTTCGCGTGTTCTACCAGTCTGCCCGCACCGTTCCGTGCGGTATCCACTCGGTAGTCCCACAAGCGCGATCAACCAAACAGTGCCCGCTGCTGCTGTCGAAGTTAGCTACGTACTACTGATACGTACTCAGCCAAATAATGTGAACCATAACGCCTAATTCTCTCTACAACAACAAACTGCAGATTATTACCCTATCGTTTCCCGATCTCTAATAATTTTTTCCCTACGTTACAAACAAAAACCTATATATTTCGCTATTTTTACTACAGTAACAAGATTCATTTGGTTCTATTTACTATGGTCCCGCGTAAAAGTGTGTTTCAGGACGACATAATAACTAGTGAAGCTCAAACATTGGACACACCTGGTACCTGGTACCAACTTTGGTCTTCTCATGTTTCTCAGCCTTTTTCTATTGGTCTCTCAGATCTCGTTTATCACTATACGAAGTACCCTATTCACTTACCAGCCGCATGCATCAGATTGCTTATCTCACTTAAATATCAGGTACTACTACTACTACTACTACTACTACTACTACTACTACTACTACTACTACTACTACTGCTACTACTATTGTAATGCTTTGTAATATTCATATAGACTATCTGCTTTAATATCTCAAAACAGGCAGAAAAGTGGCAGCAAATCTTCAGGCAAAGTGCTAAAGGCCACTGGACGTACTCTTACTGCAGGTACTACTATTTATTGTTACTATGCTACCGGGTACTGGAACTCTCTGAACCTTGAGACTCGCGAGACCAGGACGACGGCACTCGAAGTGTGCCGTGCTGTACCAATCTGGACGAAATTTCAAGGATCCATCTGAAATAAACGTAGAGTGCAAATGTCCGTTACAACGCCGTCCGTAGTCGCTGTCCTTCGGATTGGGGGAATGCTCAGCACGCAACGCCCAGGACCCGGCGGGACGTGAGACGCAGTGTCCCGCTGGTTGCGCCATCCAGCCTTCCTACCCATGGAGCAAGACCGGGCTGAAGCGCTCTGGATCGTGCTACCCAATTCCAGACAGACAGGACAGCAAGATTTTTTTCATTAGATTGCGTAACACGACGAACAACCACTCCCATTGAGCAAGAATATCAAACACAAATCGGGCCTGCAAATGCGTCCATTGGCAGCGCCTCGGTTAGGGATAGCACACAAGTTAGTAAAGATGTTCCATTGGGTCCATATGTGTCCCTCCTACAAAGCCATTCCCCCCACACTACTACCGTAGTACCTTGTAACATTCCAGGTCAGAGAAAAATACCATAACCCCTTTATTTGGCGTGGTGTCGTACATTGAAACGGGTTGACACCCGTACGGGGCTATTTTCTACTGCAGAGAGACATTCGTGCACTAGTACCGGTACAATTGTGAGGCGAGCACTCGGCAGATATTATGTATCCTGTCGTATGCGTTCTAAACGTTTTGACGCAGGTGACACCATCAATCTACGATGCAAGACCTTATTCGTGTTCTCGAGTACAACCATTGTATCCTCCCTAGAAACCGCAGGCAGCTCGCGTCTTGGGTATACGAAAGCACAAAATTATTTAGACAAATCGGAAAAATGGGAACGAAGCCTAAAATGAGAACCAAGCCGTATCTCCAGAACCATGTGGTGTATCAGATAACCAAAATGATCCTGCGAAACCCCTTGGCCAGCCCTGTGAGAGGAGCTCGTCAGAACGGTCATGCTCCATCTCGTGCCTTCGGGTGGGCGCAAAAAGCGATATACGCTGGCTCTATTGTGATTTCTCTAGATGCTAGCTACCGCGGCGATGCCGAGGACTTCCAGCCTGAGCGACAGCTCATTCGAAGGCTGCTGTACAGCCCCACAGGACTGTCAACTTTTTTTCTTGGAGTTGTACACAATTGGTTTGCTTTCTAAAAAAACCCGTCCGTTCTCATTTTTTGTTTCGTTCCCATTTTCCCGATTTGTCTACCAAATACCGGCAGCACGAGTGAAAAGGGGTGAATAATTGTGTCACGGGACCCAGCGCTGTCGTTATACGGCAGTACCGTCGCGTGCTACAGCATAATGATAATGACGCACGAACGAGACATATATATGAGCAAGTGTGGTGAGACGATCGGGAGTAGGGGTACAATACCTGGGTATGATATGTTGCCTGTTTGCATGAATCTGGTCCGATTGCTGGGTGTGCCCAAGGGTTGCTGATGAAACGCAGCTTGTATCGTGTATATCACTCGAGTTATCTTCGCAGTTATGTTGTTGGGATCCTTGTCGCAGATCGCCAGCACAGCAATACCGTTGGGCTTCAGCACGCAGTGGAATTGCTGCGGACCCGCGATATAAGCGTTGTGGGACAAGCGAGTTTGGTCCTGGTCAGAAACCACAAAGGTGACACCAGTGCACACCAGCATTGCAGATTGGTTAATGAGGCATGACCGGGTCGAGCAGTATAGCCTACCGCCGCTGTTCATCATGTCGTGCAACAATATCCTTACTTCTCGAGAGTATCGTAAGCCCTACGCGCGATGCCAGTTGTTGAGATTGACGATACCGTGTACAGGACACGCCTGCAGAATTAATTGACTGAAGACTAAGACGCGTATGTACCGGTTTTCTGTTCTTCGACACCAGGTGCGAAGGGAAAGGAGATATATATGAGAGAGACGCATTCGCGGTTTTACGTCGCGGGCACCATCAAACACCACGCGTGGAGGTTCGGGCACCAAGGGGAGTCGAAGCCACTCCTAACGTCTCACGCACATGACATTGTGCCTTCCCTCGACCATACAGTAGTTTTCTCCGTCTGTTCACGGTTACAAGCTACAACACTACATCCTCCTTTTGGTATATACGAGGAACCGTTTCACATCTCTACAAAATTGAATAACTGCCCCCGATTCTTTATCCTCCCAGCGCCTGCCACTTCATCCCACGCCAGGTTTTTTGGAATATGCCGAGACGAAACGACGTGGAGGAAACAGTGGTCCCTTGGATAGTGCCTACGTGTGGATGGGCAGAGCGTGGCCCATCGTTGGCTCCAGCTCCCAGGTGCCACTTTGTCCCTTCACATACAGGTCCCGCTTTGGTACTTAGAAGCATCAGAGCAAACGGGTGTCCACCCTTTGTACTGACGCGGATTTCCTGGGTATGGTTAATCATAGACTCCAACCCCCAAGTGGAAGTTACGGCATCCACCGAGAGGTCGCCGAGCCCCGAAAGCAGCTCTCCGTCTTCGACGCTGGCTTGGAGGTTAGAGGCTCCGGCCAAAGCTCCCCACTTCCTGAGGGGAATGGACCCATCACACGGTACACGGTACAACGTCTACGTTTGCGCCCACATTACTGCAGCTGACGGGGCGGCTCCTCAACGAAGCAACTACCCAATCACAACATAGCAATACAGTAGTTGTGTTTTAGAGGAGAGGTACACTGCTCCTCATGGTTGGAACCCAGCAAAGTCTAGCCTCCATATTAACCTCACTTGAATGCAGTGTAACTGGAGAACTCATCCACAACATAGTGGCAGGAAGCAACCGAAGCTAGGTCATAATTGTTTTTTTTGTGGGAATCGTTTGGGCGCGGGCGGTACAAGTCTGTCATTTCCATCATTGGAAGACACTGAAGGAAACAGCAGCAGCGCATCACATGGACGGAACGGAATGATTCCGATGGTTAAGGTTCGCTACGAGTGTGGTTTGGAGCAGATCCACCTCCCGCTCCTTCACCCGCCACCTCCGGTGATCCCTGCAATGATGCATGCCACAATGCAGCGGTTAACACACAAAGCGCCGGGTTCTATTTATACGAGACGCGTTCTTAGAATCTGCGATAGGGATAGCACGTCTGGGCTAAATCGTTCCGGGCTAGCGGGGCTCGCTTCAATCAAGAATTATACCCAGGATCGTCGGGGCACCATTGTGTGTAGACTATACTATTCGGGTCTATGCTGCGGTAGCGGTTCGCCAATATTCCTGACGCCCCTCTACCTCACGGGCGTCGATCTCTACATTATCTCATTCAAAACCTGGGTTTTAGAATATATGAAAGGGGCAAATCCGAATAACAATCCCATGATCTATAATGGATACCAGTATGTCGCACAACGTTGTGTTGATAAAATAAAAGATATTGGGTAGTTCTTCAGCTGAGGACGTCCTGTATATGCCAGGCATTCTTTAGCAATACGTGCCACCTCTACCGCAGCCTGCGTCTTCGTTATTTTTCTCCGAGTAGGCCATGGGATTATTTATCTGATTGCATGCATAGGGCTCCTCGGAGCGAGGAAGAAGCCGACAAACAAACGTGCCACCACCTACTTCAGCACGCGCCATGCGGAGATTTCTACCGTTCCTTACCCAACATAGTGGACAGAACACAAACGGGGTATTAGACCTATGACAGTGGGAACGCGAAGTCTAAATTTTTTTTAAAAAAACTTGCTTTCAAGAAACAGCCGAAGACATCCTCGTGCTGCCGCTGTGGGAAAATATAATAAAATGTTCAATTTTTTCTTCTTTTTTTTCAAACGACTGCAGGCGGGGCAGTTTTGTTTTCGGTCTTTGCAAATTTGCAAATTGTCAACATGCTGATAAAAATCAGCTCGCGCCACGATAGACGTGCAATGTCGACATAGACTCAGCCCACGGCCAACCCGCTTGGTGTCGGGCAAGGCCAGCAAGTACATATTACGGCCTCGTAGTTATTAGGTAGATCCATGATCCAGGGGGCGAGACCTTGCCGGCGGCGTCTTACGGTCTTGTCCCAAACATGAAAAAATACCACCAGATATGCTTTTTTTCCAGTAGAGACAGATCGATAATTTTTGTCAAATATTTTGTGCACACCAACCAGCGGTCCATTGTTTTATATGATACACCTGGCCAGCGCCCGCCTCATATCACCGGCCATTGTGTGAACACGGTGAACCTAGGGTGGGCCAGAGCCTCTGACGAGCGCACTCCGTTCAGAATTCATGGCGCAGTCGTTGGTTTCGTCGACCAATCAATGCCTGTTGAGGACTCGGAATCTCGCCGCTTTGATTTAAACATCCGCTTGGGTTGTTCTGAGGCCGATCTTGGCCCAACATCGACCCCAAAATTATTTTGTTCGGGGATTTGCAAAACTTTGGAACGACCGACTTGAAAAATTGTACTTACAGCAAGCTGTACCTGAACAATTATGGCGGATGCCTTTGGAATTCAAACTTTTCATGGAATCTGTGGGTTTCCGTTGGCATATATCTTAAACCAAACGCCTTCATATCGACATAATATATATATATATATATATATATTATATATACCCTGGTATATATATATAACCCCTATATATATATATATATATATATATATATATATATGTTGATGTGCCGTCACCTTGCGCGGGTACGAATATGCAAGCGTCATAGTGTGCATAAATTGGGTGATTTTAAGAAGCGGATATATCACTATCTAGTTTAACACACACGTAGTACGGGCGCCAATCAATGTGTGGAGATATTTATAAATTTTATCATCGCAGTAAAACCTCGTTCGTGGCCACAGCAGTACACGCTCAGAAACCACAAAACTAATATCGACTCCACCGGGGACTCGCAAAGCTCTGCGTTCTTCGTGGCCCCAGTTGGCTCCGACGTCCGACGCCGGCGCCCGGCTCCTTCTAGCGCGGGCCGATACCCTTGTCGTACTCCATCCACAGCATTACATGGGATAGGTCCGGGTTTCAGGTCCTCCTTTTTTTTTAGGAAATCAGCCTGCTCGGCACCGGACGAAAAGGGAGCGGGGTGGCCGCCGCAACGATCGCTGCGTTCGTCATAGAATAGGCTCTGTAGTTCTTAGCCTCTCTGCGTTGTTGTGCTGTTGTAGAGCTGCGATATCGCCCACGAAGTGATACTCAATCACTGTCGCCCCATACAACAATGGGCTTTCCCGAAAAGGGGTCCACCCTGCTGGCGTCCCCTTTTTTCTGTTCCAGATTATTACCAAGCATGGTGCAAGGACGTGAAGGTGGGGGCATACGGTAGGCGTGATGTCTGCCTAAAAAAACGAGAATTTCCCCCGAGACTTGGTGTATGTGTTGTTTAAGTTATAATGAAGGGATTCACGCAACCTCCCAAGCGTGATTTCTTTGAGTTAACGAGAAACTCAGCACGATAACCCGCCGGTAAAATCCTTCCAGAAGACGTAAAATATTTGGTTATTTTTGCTCCAAGCAAGGTGCAAGGACCTGAAGGTGGGGGTAAACTGTAGGAGGAGTCATATCGGTTTAAAAAAACGATACGTTGCTCGAGACTTGGTGTCCGTGTTGTTGACGAAATATAATGAAGAGATACCGGCAATCTCTCAAGAAAGAGTGAAGGTTTTAAGGGCTCGAAACAATCAGGCATGATAACCCGCCCGTTAAAACCCTTCTAGAAGGCATAAAAATGTTTTCCTTTACCAAGCAAGGTGCAGGACGTGAATGGGAACCCATACTGCTGTATGTGGCCGTCAGGGGACATCCGAGGGATATCCCCGGGGTTTCTGTAGATATATGGATATTGGGGTATAACGGATGTTACGTCCTTGTTGCTGGAAAAGTTTGCCCACAGCAGTCTCTTTTCTTTTGTTCTGTCTTTCCTTTCTTCTCGGTTAGGGTTAACGTCTCTTCGTACTTCGCGTCGACTAGGGTGGCTGACTCGCTCGAGTGGTACATCTGTATGCTGGCCTCGAGCTGACCTCGGTCATCCGAGGCGTACCATAATACTGCAGTATTCGAGGGTAGCCTGGTTGTCGCACGAGAAACTTCGAGTTTGAGGGTTGCGTGTGGATATCTGTCGGTCAGGTATCGATCGTGTGGGCATATTGACGTCTTGGGTATTGATATTCGGATATATTCTTCGGGTCTTCTTCGGGTTTTGGGTCTATCATCGGGTTGGGGATCTTCTATTTCGGTCAGGTAGGTGGTGTTCAAGGTTTTGGGTGGAACTGGGGTGGAGCTATGAATAGCTTTGCTTGCTGCTACCAATTACCAAATATACGTAAATCTACAATATAGGTCGGTTGAGCCAATATCGCCTTCTTCGGGATCTTTGGCTACATTCGTTCGGGTGCGAGGTGTCTGTCGTCGGGACGAGTGATGGACGTTCAGGGCGATCGACTGTTCGAGTGGAGCAGCAGCCGATTGGAGCAACAGCTTGGCGGCAGCATATTTTTGGATACGAATCGAGTACACCCATCACCAAATTTTGTCTACGAGTACGAAGTAAGTACGAATACAACACTACCTGGTATTTGTCAACACAATGCATGTTGAAAGATACTGGTGAGTGAAAATTTGTCGACAGGATCTGTTCGGTGAGAGGTGAGAGGCGAGGCCAACTGTAAGTACCTTAGCCCTGATCCTCTTTAATTCGGATCCCTAGCGTGGCAGACTACGATATTGAATGCTGGCAAGGTTCGGTCGGTCGGTCTTTGGTCCAGACCAAGGTCGAGTGGATGGTGGTGCGTCACGAGGTGGTCATAAATACGAGTACGAGTCTGGAGCTTCATTGATTCCTCGTATAGATTCAGAGGGTCGTCGTGTTTCCGGCGTAAGTAATGCCGTTTCAAAATGTAACCGCGAAACAAATGATTTCGACTACGAATACGACGGGATTAGGACAGCCGTGGTACGTGGCCGTTCTTCCCGAAGCAGAAAACTACCCAAACGTATTGGTGGTCAGGTGGACGATATCTGTTTGTTCTTCAAGGGCGAGCTGGATGACTTGAGATATTGTTACATTCGAGATATGATTCCGGTATTTCTGCTGCAACGGCTATGCATGGCGGCAGGCTATACTGTTGATACTTCTCGTATCCCAAATGACGACCTGCTGGACTGCCTGCATGTTAAGGCATATATATCATAAGCGCAAGCTAGATGCTATCTCTGCGCAAGAATCATTTTGTTCAATTAATTGCTCGATCGGTTGATCGTGCGACTAACGCTGCTGATGTGGCACGATTTGTTGAGACGCTTTTTTTGACGATATGTGCAAGTTCGTTGCCGAAGTTGGAATAAGTGATTTTTTCATGGTTGGAGGAGATTTTCGAGGCGCCTGGGAATCAGCACCAGCACAACTTTTCACGAGGATATTCTTGGATGCTGGTTAACGGCGAGCTATACTATCAAACAATGGATTTATTTTGATGGTGGAAAGAGAAGCAAAGGAGTGGTCGAGGACACACTGGTTACTGGTACATGCGTCCATGTCTACGGATAACCATGATTACCATTATTCTGGGAGTCGAGGCTACCAGCAAAGGTCCATATCTAGGCGTCATAACTGCTTATAAAACGAATGTTTTTATCAAGGCTTGGCGTATGTATGTGTTGTTGACGGTTTGATGAAGGGATCTACACAATCTCCCAAAGTTGAATCTTTTTGGTACTCGAGAAAATCAACATTATAACCCACGGGTAAAATCCTTCCGGGAGGCGTAACATGTTGGTTGGGTTATTTTAGACCAAGGTGCAAGGAAGAACGCATACCCTGGGCGTCATATCTGCTTGAAAAACGATGATGTTTCCCGAAACTTGGTGTATGTGTTGCTCAGGTTATTGAAGGGATTAAGGCAATCTCCCAAGGGCCAATTGTTCAAGTTATCGAGAAAATCACCATTAAAACCCTTACCCGGCGGCGTCTTACCGTATCATACCGAACCTGAAAAAAATACCATTTTGTTACGTAAGAGACACAGATAATTTTGTCTCCTGTTTTGTGCACACCAGCTGCAAATTGTTTTTTTATCAAACGCCTGGCCAGCTCCCGCCACTTGCCACTGGCATTGTGGGTAGACGGTGACCCTAGGGTGGGCCAGAGCCCCCAAAGCCCCCAACAAGCGCACTACATTCATTTTCATGACCTGGTGGTTGGTTTTGTCAACCGACGTCTGTCGAGGACTCGGAATCTCGCCGCTTCGAACCGAAGATCCGCCGGAGTTCTTCTCAAGCTGATATCCGTCCAACGTTTGTCCCAGGTTTGTTTTTTTCGGGTTTCTTCAAAACTTCGGACCTTTCCGTTTTAAGAACAGTGCCCATAGCAAGCAGTACCAGGAAATTTCCGACGGATATCTTTGGAATTCAAACGTTTATGGCAACTTTGCGTTTCTATCGGCATAGGCCATACCAGGAAAGTGGGATGAATTTGTGTCTAGCGATGTTCACCGCACTTATTACGTGGGGGCCTGCACTTAATGAAACCGCACGTTTAGGACTGCAGTTCCCGTTTGGGAACAAACAATTCAAATACCAAGTACTTGTCCCCAAAACAGGACGGGAGCCCTAAAACGGTCAAGTGGGACCCTCACCGTATTGAAAAATAAAGACCGAGACGATTTACGGAATTTCGAAATGGTGTTCATACCGAAATAATTGACGAACTCCGAGAACGGTGCTGTTACGTGTTGCATCAGTGCACGCGGTACCAGGTGCTACTAATGCTGCAGAAAGGGAGGTAAAAGGAACCAAGGAGGAGGGGGCAGTCAGGCAGGCAGGGAGCGGGGTTGGGAGGGAGGGATCGATGAACGGACGGAGAGAACTGGCAAGGAGGTAAGGGCGGAGGACAGCCTTGCTTTGCTGTTTCCGCGCCGCTCATTGCTTGCAGCAAACAAAACTTACCCAACTTCCCATTTCAAGATAGACTTGAACAGTTTTTCCGCTGACCTAGGGATAGCAATTCCTGGTGCTCGGCTCGTTACCCTGAGTAGGATGCCGGAAGTCAACTCCGATAACTTCACACACAGGGCACCTCCTGAGGTGTGGTTTTCGCCCATGACGATCGCCGCCACGGTTGCTTTGACCTATTGCGTGCGGCATATACGTAACTGTTTCGATAAAAAGTTGTCCGTAGGTCACCATAGAGTGACCCTTATCGGGCAGACTCTTTTCCTGAATCCGTTTGAGAGACCGCAAGTGTACGACTTGTGGATGAGGACGCTTTCTCAATATATGATGGGGAAAAAGAAACGTAGATCCCCTCATAGGGAGTGAGCAGAGGTGGTGCCAGAAAAACGGGAAAAAATAACTTTTGATCGTAGATATCCAAGCATATTTTTTGATAATTTACGTGAAACAAAAAGAAACGTACAAACACACCAGTGCAGGCCCACACGATATTGCAAGGATGGTCATTGTGTGAATGGCACCAGCAATCCTGCTTTATCGCCCTAAGCAGAACCAAACCAAGCAACCCCATGCCCTTAGAAAAGCGATTCATGAGACTACGAGCCTCTGTTACTCAAATTCGAACAAATAAGTGACGTTCGTGTCGTACATGTCATACATGGTTCGTGTGGGATGGCTGGTATGTCGTAGTGACAAAAAAGTAGAAAAATCAACGGGATTGTACCCCCGAGCGGGATAAACCAACCAGGGGCTGTTGGGACAAGGTACACAAACAGAGCTCGACAACAGTTTGATGTACTTTTCTCTTCCAGACGTCCTCTCCAGCCCGCGTTCTATGTCGTGTTGCCAAAAAAGTTCGACTGCGTTTCCCGAACAAGCTCGCAACTATGTTCCCGACCGTTTCCCGTCCCGTTCAGTCCAGCCAAAAATATTATACCAGGTAGTCCCATGAACCAAATGCCCGTCCCAACTCCCCGTCCCGTTCCCATCCCGCTCTAAACGAACGAGATATTTTTCTCATACCGTCCCTCGGGACGACTGCCAGCATTTCTCGCCAGGCGCCCCCAAACCGTAACGCACTGTGGCGTGGGCATCGCGCAGACACTTAGGGTTAAGGCTGTATTCAACGAATTTGCTAGTCCGCTGGTGCTGAAGCGTACCGCTGCTAAAGTTCAAAAAACCAAATCCGTACATTTCCAAGCTTACCCATCGTTACCCTAATCGATTGCCGCAATGACGTGTCACCGCGAAATCCCTGGAGGATGTACAACGCGTTACCCCTGCCACGGAACTGTGACGTGTCTCTTTCTTTGGGGACATGCGAAACCGTCTTGAATGAATTGCAGATATGGCATGAGCCGAGACGCACATGAACCATATCACGTATCTTCCCAAACTGGAGGCCAGATGACCATTTCAACACCACCCGAGCAAAACGAAAACCCTTTGCGCGCATGTACAAACCGCGGTCAGTTTCCTTCGTAGTCAAGGATCGTGTAGCAACCAAAGGTGAGCTCCTTTCATCCTGCGTTCTCTAAGAACCACCGACGTTTTCATTGTGCAGTGTGCTACCACGGTTTGTTTCGAAACCGGGATGTCATGGCATTGTCGCGTGAATGCCTTGTGGGGGAGCAACGTAACCACGAACGGCCCATGATCGTCATACAGAATGTCGATGGTTCCCCTCCCCAAGCCGACACTCTCTCTGTATTGCATGTCACCGTCCTCATCCCAAATAACTCCCAACATATCAATAGCTCTATTAGCTGAAACTTGATCGTCCCCATTATGCGACACTAACGTTTCCATGGTCTCCAAAAACTTGTCCATCCCTGGACCGGTCGCTCGAAACAAAATGAAACCCATGCAGATTGAGGTACCCCACTTATCGAAGGTGTCGTGAGGGAGCCGCCCACGCGAGGCCACCACGCTGCTGGTTCTAACATCGGGTAGGTCAAAATATTCCATTGGGTCACGGAGCCAGACAGCGTCTGAATCGGACATAATAACGTCATAACCCTCGCGTACTAGACAAGACAGGGCTCGGATCCTCGTTCTCCACAGGTCTTGGACCGTACCGGACGGAAAGGAACTCAGCGGTACGCAACGAATATCCATAGCAGCGAATAGCGTAATGGACGCGTCATCCATGCACATAAGGTACATGTTATCCCGAGTGAAGACCGAGTTCCGTTCCATCATCAACATGAAGTTCAGCTGCAGCCTCACGTGGTCTTCACTCACAACCTGCATCACCAACGCGGGATCTGTGCGGGGTGGAACCCAGGATGCCCACTCGTGGCACGTTGCTTCCGTTGACATTCGAGATAGATCGGTTAATGTTGGGGACTCTATTTCCATCACCGGTGTCGCCGCCGCAAATGGAAGTCCGGGGGATACCGAAGATCTCCATGGCTTGCACAATATGATGTAGATACCAAGGTTCCAGTGGGGTGGTATCCTCATCCTTGCCAGCAGGCTCACCGGAGCTGGTGCGGGCGTTTGCAGTGTGATCGGTGCCGTCGTACACCTAAGAGCATAAAACAAAGGGAAAGCCACGTATCTTTGGTTCGTCGTCTTGGGCTGATGTACCTCATATCTCCCCAAGCAAATCTGGGTGGATATGTAGGTTAACCCTAACAAAACCGTGAAGCACTGGACCAGGAAAGGGACGACTCTTGCGTGTATTTTTCGTTTCACCCGGAGTTCATCGTTTGTTACATGTTTCTCGCACGGCGTTCACCAACTGTCGCCTTAACTACGTACTCAGGTGCGAAGCGGGTTGTATCTTCAATCAAACTACGCCGTTCTGAAAGGACGTTGGTCAGCCTTTCAATCAAGTCAGCCAGCACCGGTTTACACTAGCAAATTGTATCGGCCTTACACATCGCTGTAAAGACGAGCTACCCGTTGATATTAGAACGCTTTACTATGGTTACGGGCTACGCAACGTGCATTGTGTGTCCTACTCGAGGGATATTCGCTCACCGGTCGTTCAACAATCTAGGGCGGCGACTTCACAGCAACTGGCGAGGTGGACGGTACCAGCTGCAAGTCGTACCCGACGGAATTCGTTCAAGGTATCCTGCTGCTGGAGGAAAGCACTATCGAGAGCCCCAGATGAATCGATGTTTGTTTGATGGAGTCGGTCGCCTGCTACAGCGCAAGTGCGATGAGTTCAGCGTGGGGCGTCAAGGTGTTGCCGTCAATACATAGGTTTTGGGGTTTTCGGGATGTATATCCGCCGAGAACCAAACAACATATGTTGCCGGGTTGCGATGTAAGGCTAACACAGGATAGTGGGCAATGGTTATCAAGCCAGATCTTGAGAAGACGAATGGTCCAAACCCTGACCCGGACTGATAATCTAAAGAGCTCATAGCACATACCTGGTATATGGTATTTGACGGTCATCACTGTAACTGAGAGTAACACGGGAGCATTCACTACCTGGTACCTGTTTATCGTCATTTAACGACCCGAACCTTCTACATCACTCAAAGGCGAAAATCTGTGAAACCAGAGCCCCGGGAAGGGCCGTAACACATGCCCCTCACTGTGTGTTTGTGTTGAAATAACCTACCAGGTATGGCACAAAAGTGGCGCCGCCCGCCACCGTAGACTGTCTCGACGTCTACCCTCCTCGCTTTCTCTCTTCGCCGTAGTTGTTAACCTCGACTGGTAATCTCACACGGGTTTGGGAATAGGGTTTAACTTGCATACGGCCGCCGCCGATCGATTATGATTCGTAGACACTGGTGTCCTATTCGATCTAAATATATCAGGAGGCACTCTGTTACGGGGGGCCATAGTAAATAGGACCTACGGTACACACGAAAACCTATGAATTTTAACAATGTTTACGGTACACACGAAAACCTATGAATTTTAACAATTTTTACCATCAATATTTGGTCATACCTGGTTTTTACTATGGTCCCCCGTAATAGTTTGTTTGCATGGGGAAGAGGGAAAAATCGCATCTGGGCACGAGATGGATCTCAACAGTACTGGCGGATACTAGGTTTAAGAGGCGCACCCGTGGCTCTGCCAAGACGTCTTCATTACAGGAGCGGGCCCGGAATCCGGAAACACTCGTGAATAATTTCGTTTACAGCATGCTTTTATATACTTGTACGTTAACACCGGGCTCTCAGGGCGTGAGCCTTGATTCACGGAATGACACGCGCGTACTAACCCTGACATGGATCAGTTCATCATTCGCTTAGAGTGAAGTCGCACAACAGTTTTCGACCTTTTATTCACTCACATCATTTTGACAGTTTGATGTGCAGTATACGAGCAGATCGTATTTTTACTGGACCGAGGAACTGCTACACCCTAACAAGAAACACCTTCTACAACTTCTGTACCGCAACTACTATTGGCCTGGCCTTTATCGGTTGGTGGGGAGTAGCGTGCGAATCACGTTGGTGTACCACGAACTTGCGCGAAGATGACTTTCATTCACACCGAATCTGACAACCATTTTTTACAGTCAGTAACACCTTTACATTCAATTTTGTACGGTGATCAATTTGATTCACAGCTGATCCGACAATGATTTACGTTGTAACGTCTTCTAATGACTCAGGGGTCTCCGCCAAAAAGAGAGGGGGAGCTCGGAGTTACGCAACCCATCACCTGCGGTCGAATCCGGCGACCAATTAAGCTTTTGTTTTCGAGGAAAATATACCACAGTAGGCCTCACTAGATAATCACTTTCGGGCAGGAACGTAGCTAATATTTTTATCAATATAAATGTGGCGTTCCCGACCGGATGACATAAACCTTACGTTATGGTTCGAGTTAAACAATGACCAGCGTACCTGGTATTTGTCGACAGAGCATAGAACAGGAAAATTGTTGCACTGGCGCACATTTGTTTGGTACATCCCATTGTTTTCACTGCGAGCCGTAGGCGTTGTGCGGCTTGCCGCACCACGAGTCGAGTGTGCCTCGATATTTTTCGTCGCCAGCGTAAAAAACTTTGTCCAACCTGTGCGTCTGTTTCGCCCAGGCTGGAAACGTTTTGGCAATGTTGAGGCGCAATATGTCCGATTGATATATGGCTACACGTTGACCTGTTGTCCCTCTTTACTTGTTTATTTTCAAATTGCGTAACATTTGAAGCCAGTCGGCACCTGTCTACAGGAGCACAAAACGAGCGTGTAAGGTGCACAATTTCCTTCAGTAAATTGGCGCCCATATGTTTGAAAAATAGGAACGTCCGGCGCCCCCCCGGGGAGCCCTCGCCCTTCGGCGTGTCTTGTGCCCTAGTTGTAGAGCCACTTACGTGCGACCCAAGGTCCTACGCCGTTGACAGCACGACATCTCTAAAATTCTGAGCGAGCCGCGTTGGCCGGGAATACAACAACTATCTTAACATATTTTACCCCTCATATCCTATGGTTTGCGTGTTCGGATCAACAGCGGGTTATCAATATTCAGCACAAAAGACATGTACACTTTGTACACAGTTCTACAACGCAGTATACACCCCACTCTGTTCAGTAAACGCGGCATGGCAATTTGCGAGGGTAGGCCGCTTTCTAGGATATCGTTTGACGAGCGGGTATCTCTTCCCCTAAGTTCAACCGGGATAACATGGTGGACGATCAGACAGGATGTTGCCAACACGGCTGGTGTTCAAGACATTATATGGTATTCGAACGAAGGACAAACTGTTGACTCTGTGGCTTTCCTGGCATTCATCTAGATGAACGAGGGGGGGTACTCATTATTATGCATAGCCGTAGTCGTATGTCCATACACCCTCGCATCCTTAAAATGCCGGGACCAAGATCGTGTTGTTTTCCCCGACCAGGCAGACATTGCCTGAACCAAGCACGAAGTGCGGTGGGGTGTTGAGAGAGTCGGATGAAGGGTGAGCGGCATCTTACTAAAAACCGCTTTTGGGGCGGATTGTTTGCATATCAACGCCAGCTCAATACATCGATTTAGTTTCTGCAGTGGCAAATTCCAGACACAGCAATGGGTCAACTATGTAACTGCTTCGTGGGTGCCTTTTACCGTATACCAGGTACACACTACGCAATAATATCATCCCGTTTCTAATTATTCTACCCGCACAAACATGATGTAGCTCGACCGCCTGCCCCAGTGGCCGCCAGAACAAAAACTTACAAACCGGTACCTTGGCTGTCTATTTCATGTGGTAAGAGGCGTTTTTAACAGCGTCGTCGCTAACCGACGCTAACCCACCTTGTGTAAAATATAATATATATACTGGTATTAGGTATGCAATAAAGGAGAGGGAATAATGGAGGGGGAATCAAGAACTTCAGCATACTATTATTTCGGGTAGATCGTTCCGCAGCCTATGGCACAACAACAAAACGACGACTGATGCACCAATTAACTAAAACTGTGAGATCCGGAAGCGACGACTTCGCCTCGAGATTGACATTAACGCAGCGACGGAAACTCATTGAATCTCGTGAAGATCACAAAATGGCATGTTGGCGTTTTCGGAAATACGTGCAACACATTTCAGGAAAAGCGATTTCTAGTTAGGGGTTTGGCGTTCGGGGTTCTACATTCTGCGAGTGGCAGAACTAGATCCGTGAGTGGCATGCTATATTTACTCCAGATTGGCAACGGTAGATCGTACACCGACCGCGGACGGTGGTATCACTACAGTACTACGCTTTTATCCCAAACTACAGTATCAGGGATTTAGGCACTGGGTAGCATTTTCGAAAAAATGGAAAAAATCGCAAGCAGACAGGAAACATGTGTTATCGGCAGCAAACCATGGCGTGGTAACTTTTGGTCCACGTTCATTGTCCACTTGACAAAAATCTAGTTTAGCCAGCTTTGACTGGTAACACCATTACAAATACTGAAAACCAGCGGTTTTTCTACAACCCAAATATTCGTGTGGACGAATACTCGGAACACAACATGGGGCAGGTATTCGTGCAAGAGTTAAGGGACCTCCTCAAAACATGAGACGAATACAGTTGTTTCGGGTTCAAATATTCGAAACGATTTATGAAGAACAAGAGTGGTCACTGTATGTATAACCGTATCACAACGCATAATAGTGGATATATATATACCAGGAATATTATATATAAACAAAACTATAAATTCGTTTTCTCTGGTCGGTCGCCGTGGGGGCGTTTCGGTGGCCTTGCGCAAGATCGTCAGCCCTGATTCGCGAGAGCTTTGTACTATTCGTGAGTGGAGGGACTTTTCGGGAACAGAGTCAACAGGACTGCCGTTGATCTCAGCTGCTTTGGCCCGAAGAGACCGGCTATAAGACGGCATACATACGATAGTAGACCGATTATTTTTTCTATTTTGTTCCGGAATAGTTTCAACACAGGACTACGACGCGGGTCATTGGATTATTTGCGTGCGTGGACACATGTAGACAGCATACGACGGGGGTCACGCTGGTGCTGCCTCTTCATACACCGCTTGGCCAGCTGGCCTCCTGCTGGCGTTGCTCCTGCTCGTGCCGCTCCTGCTCGTGCCGCTCCTGCTCGTGCCGCTCCTTCTGGCGCCGCTCCTGCTGGTGCTGCTTTTGCTCTCGCTGCTTCTGTTGGTACCGGGTGCTCCTCCCGCTAGTGCTGCTCCTGCCTGGTAGATGGTATCGCCTGCTGCTGGTGCTGCTTCTGGAGAGTGGACTGCACTTTTTCCTGCTGCCGATATTAAAGGTTCTGCCTTCAATATACCTCTGCCTCGCCCTCTTCTGGCGGATCTTGGAAGCCCATTTCGAACAGAGCCCCCCTGTCCAAGTCAGTGCTCAATCCCACTGTAAAGTGCAACCGCTGTATCTCCCAGCTATATGATGGAGACAGAACTTTGGAGGCAAGGTCGATTTTGCGACCGGCGACCACGACACCTGCCCCGGCAGCGGGATAATCTTGAAGGGGCCCAAATACTGTGAATTATGCGCCAGGCCTATCGACGTCCGCACCGTGTCCTTCACGCTCGAGACAGGAGGTGGCGGTGAGTTGGGTTCTGTGCTTCTCTGTTGCTGTTGTTGTTCGTGGTGTTGTTGTGTGCTACCTATTTATACCGCCGCGGCTGCTGCTGTTGTTGTTGTTGTTGTTGTTGCTGTTTGTCGCCTACGTCTACCGTCGCGGCTGCTGTTGTTTAGTTTTTTCCACACTGATTGCAATTTTTGGTATTATTAATATACGAGAACAGAACTTGGTGGCGCAGCCCATTGCTGCTGCTACTGCTGCTGCTGCTGCACCTTTTCCTGATGTTACCCTGCGCGCCTACCGCCCCTGATGCTGCATTCTCGGTGTAGGTTGGTTTATGTAGTCGTCGTTCGCGTTGTTGCTGTTTTAGGGACCTTTGAGGCAGTATCTACTGCTGCTGCTGCTGTTATTGTTGTTGACGTTGCTGTTTCCGCATGTGGTCGACCTCCAGGACTGAATCTACGACCAAGATGTTTTTGCCTTTGTGTTTGTTATAGTACGTGTATGCGCTGCTGTTGCCGCTGCTGCTGCCGTTGTTCTGTACTGCTTGCGTTCCTTTCCACACCGAGGCAGGTGTCAACCTTCGCTGTTGCTGCTGTTGTTTACCTGGTATGCTGTTTGTGGTGTTGCTGTTGCTGTTCCCGCACGTGGTCGACCTTTCGGACTAAATCCAAGACAAAAAACGTACCAGGTACTAAAATAATGATGCCATTTGTTTATGCACTCCTGCGCCTACTGATATTTGCTTTTGTGCTGCTGCTGTCGCTGTTACTGCCGCTGTTGTTCACAGCCTGCGTTCGTTTCCCCAACCAGCTTGTGTCTACCGCCGCTGCTGCTGTTGTTGTTTTTGTCGTCGTCGTTGCTGTGTTCCCGCACGCGAGAACACGACTTGGTGGCGCAGCCCATTGTTGCTGCTGCTACTTACTGCAGCTGCTCCTTTTCCTGCTGCTGTAACCCCGCGCGCCAATCGTCCCTGATGCTGATTTTGTTGTGTACGCAGGCGTCGTTCTCGTTGTTGCTGTTGTACGCAGCTTTGAGTCAGTGTCTGCCGCCGCTGCTGCTGCAGCTGTTATCTATGTTGTTGTTCGCGTGGTTGTTGCTGTTCCCGCATTCTGTCGACCTTCAGCACTAAATACAAAACACAAATACATACCAGGTGCCAGGTACTGGCCATTTTTTTTCTTCACACGAGCTCACACCGAGACAGGGGTATAGTACGCGTACTGCCATTTAAAATTCGCCGCTGCTGCCGTTGTTTATGTTTTGCACACTATATAACCAACCTTTGTTCCGAACAGTTGCCGTTGTGGTTTATAGCCTACGTTTCTTTCCACACCGAGACAGTTGTCTACCACCGCTGCTGCTGTTGTTGTTCCGACACGATAACAGACAGGCGTTGAGCACACTAACACGTTTCCTCTGCCGCGAAAAAAGACGTGAGGGTTTGCCAACATCATTCATCGCATCCCATTCATATTAACCTTTCGTGCTTTCTGCCTCTACAGCGCACGCCAACGCGTATTTTCTAAACTCTTTTCAATGTGTTTTTGCCAAAATAAGGTATACCCGGCCACTTTTCGGCCAAAATCAGTTACATTCTAAAAACGAGTATAAAACACACCCCAGTAGCCCTGCTATTATCCAGGCTGACATCGTAACTGATTTTCGCTCGAAAAGGCCAACTTATACCTGTTTTTTTCTACTCTCTCTAGCTTTCAACTGATTGTGGCCAACTTTGAACCAATCAGAGGGGCCACATACGTACACTGTTGTTTCTCTCCGTATGCGTCTGCCCTCCCTCGGTTGAAATTATTCTGCATTACGCAACGTATAAACTCTGTACTCGCACGTGCACGTTGTTCGTCTAAGTACGTATTCACATAAATATGCATACCAGGTACATGAGTATGCTGGTTTCACTTTTTTTCTTCTTTGGGGTGTGCGACGTGCTTTAGTTATTGAATAGTTGTGTCCTACTGCCGCTGCTGTGTTGTTTTCTATGGTCATAGCAGTCCGTACCATGGTCTCTATCTTCACCACCCCGCGTCGAATTTGTCTCAGGTGTGGTACGGCAAGATAATTTCGTGCCGAGCTGGCAGTTCCGCGAGGACGGTCAAGAAGATTTAAGCTGTCAACGGTGGGGGGGCGCCAGAGTAAATACTCTTATTGGCGCCCCCGCCGTCGCAGAACAAACGAAGCCTATTAAGAGTGACTCTCTGCAGGTCCAAGTGAAGCCCGTGGTATCTACACCCTAAAGAAAACTAAACGACTTAGATTTTGGAGGCCATGTATGGCACGCTTCGTTTTTTACCCGACTTTCATGGACAGAACACCGTTCGTGGCGCGCGTTTTTTACTTGGTTTTAGTATACACCTGATTTTGGCTCAAACGGATCAGGTATAACTGATTGAGGCATTTGCCCTTTTTGAAGTATTCGTCAGCTAAACTCATACCAACTAAAATATTTGTATTCAACACGTCTTACATGTCTCCTTCGTGCTGCCGGTTTGTTGTCTATGATCTATGTTTGCAGGTCCGTAAGGATTGTGTCTACAGCAAAATAATTATCAAGGACAACGGCACCTTGATCGGCCTGTGCAAGCCCCCCCTGCACTTCTCGGGCTCCAAGCGCTCCAGGAAGCTCTTCATCGCCCACGACGAGCAAGTGCAGGGCGAACGCCACGCAAAGTTCGGCGAATAGGCTCGGGTGGAACTGGAGAAAAGCGCCGCCAAGCGGGAAGACTGTGTCGGTCGATCTCCTCGGTTCGGGCTCAGAATAGATCTTCGCACTTAAAGAGTCTGTTCTCGTGTCTATCATGATCTGCCGGTAGAGCCTCATACCCACTTGATCTGCCTTTGGTCTGCGCCTGGGGTCTGAATATAGAGGTGTTCGCGGGCGTTTCGTTGCAGCGTGCGCCTGCGTTTATATTATTTCAATACTTTCAGCAAACATCCGTTGTACGTGTGCTCGCAAGTCTGCCAGCGGGTACTTTGAGTTCAAGCGTGGGGAGCGGACTGGCTCCTTTTTTTTCGGTGGGGGTTTCTTCACCTAAGAAGAGTGTCAGGTTTTGCATCGCCTCCATCACGCTAGTGCCTTGGCGAGTGCCAAGGTCTAACTGGCCTTTTTGCATCCTCTTTGGGTGCTGTGCACAACGAAAGATCCTGTTTTTTTCAATCTACCTTGGGTGTTTGCCAGGGTGCTGATTCCGTTGATATTAGCGACATTCGCGTTTGCGAGGGATTTTTTGCTACTACTTACTCCCGTCGCTTCGATTTCTTTGCGTTTCACGCCGGCCCCGGGCCCTCTGCTACGCTTCGTTGAAAACGTTTTTCTTGAGGAATTTCTGTCGTAGTTAGTTCGGGCGTCCGCCAAAGGTTTCGTTTGTTGTCGAATCGTTAGGTGTCGCAGGACATGTGTCTACTGGCGCTGCGATTCGTCGAGCAAGTGCTTACTGTCGAAGTTGCATAGCACGCTCATGTCGCCTTCATATATCATAACAGCAGTAATACATCATTAATTACTACCTGCTTTTTCGGTCATTAGAACTGCTCTCTTGCGTCACCCTCATCTTCATATACCACTACTATTTTCCTTTTACTAATACATATTTGGTTGTTAACAGGTACATTTGAGCCATTGCCCCAACTGCAGCACATACAACTGCAATCAATTGGTGAAATAGTTCAAACGAACCCACCAAATAGGTATTTCGGCAAGAGTCTTCTTACACGCTACGCTCATGCCACTCCGAAGGGAAAACTTGTATATATATATATATATATATATATATATATATATATATATATATATATATATATATATATATGGCATCTGGTCGGAGGCGGTCTTCGCAGCGGCGGGCTGAAGCCCTCCTTCGCTCCACGCATGGCCACAATGGCCGAGGGTGTGGCAAGTCCAGGTCATGAATGAAATAGTACTGCCAAGGGGTGCTTGAGTCAAGAAAAATAAAACACTAGAATCATATTTGATGAACCATCAACAAATAAAATGCGCCTATACCCGTAGAAACCAAGACTGTAGATAACTGGAGAGGCCGCAAGTGTCACTGCCGAGAAGAACATTAGTACATCGTGCTTGGGTGTCGAGAAAGCAATACTGGGATCAGATTCAATCCATGAACGAGCAGCAAACAATGTTGATATTCAGCAGACCTTAGCCGCCTGACTCGAGGGCGTTCCTAGACCTAAAAACGGCGGCACACTTCATTCAAGAAGGTTTGAATGAAAAATCAACAGGAGGGTCGCGGCCGCCGGACGAAGTAGGGGGGGGAAATCGCGTTTTAGCATTAGTTTTATTTGGTATTAGAGTACCCCCTCTCCCGGCCTAGGGGGAAAACACTTGCTCTCGTCGTGTCGCTTATTTATTTTCGTTCATCCTTGCCTGGTACATGGAGTATAAACCGAAATAAAAATGTGCTACACAGAGTTGACAATCTGAGCGAAAAGCCGACTCATTTTAGTTCCCATATTCCTATCGAGTAATACTACCCTCATGTGTTCATTGGCACTTGTTTGTGCATCAACAGCAACAACCTTGCAATAAACATGACAATGAGTGCATTCTCACATTCTCTCAAGTCCAAAATATTTGGTCCGTGGTCACAGGACGGGGTTAAACAACGGGAGAAGAATAATACCTACAGCCTACAGTAATACGGGTTTAAAAGCAGTGCGATTTCGAGCTTCAGATTTGTATTTTTTCTATCTCAAAAATAAATGCCCCTGTTTAGGTTCATTCTTATCGGAGAGCGTTTTTTCCAAAATTTCCAAAGTTTGGAAATAATTGGAGATATGTATCAATACACGGAGGCATTCTGTCACTATTCGTGAAATTCTCCTGGGGCAAAAATATCAAGTTCGTTAACATTCCAATATTTGGAAAAAAAACCCAGAGAAATATGGAAGATTGAACAATTGCGCGAAAAAAATGTCGAAAAATGGGACAAAAAGCTCTCCAATAAGAATTATCGGAGAGCGTTTTTTTTTATCCAAAATTTCCAAAGTTTGGAAAAAATTGGAGATATGTATCAACATACGGGGGGCATTCTGTCACTATGCTTGAAATTATCCAGAAGCAAAAATATCAAGTTCGTTAACATTCCAATCTTTGGAAAAAAAAAACAGGGAAACATGGAAGATCGAAAAATTGCGCGAAAAAAATGTCCAAAAATTGGACAAAAAACTCTCCGATAAGAATGACCCTTATGGAGTCCTAATGTATGCGCAAAATACAGCCGGATTTTTTTCAATTCAGAATCCGATTACCCAAGTCGTAGGATTTTGGCCCGAAATCCGACAACTTGCGTCATCAGATTTCCGAACCAAAAAATGGCACGCTCTCATCCACGACAACAGCAAACAGCAGCAGAACGATTGACGAGTTGGATGATGACAGCTGTATAGCGACGTTGCTTCGCGCCCGACGCGCGGTCGGCGTGTCTCTCTGTGGCCCGACTACAGTAGCTTGGCGCGGGCACGGGCCTAGACACCAAGAGCCGCGCACTTGGCGCGCACCTCTCGGTGGATACGTACTCGTAGACCGCTACGGCAGCAGCGGCAGCGGTCAGCCACAATGTGAAACACAAAATACCAAGACAGGTTGACCCCACCGCACTCGGCACGCCTCTTCGCCGCCAGACCAGAGGTAGTCAGCCTCGAGTCGGACGCTTGGGTCCTTCACCCAGTGCAGCGCACCCAGCACACCACTTCGCGGCGCCAGACTACGACAACAGCCGGCATCCTAACGGGGCTGTACGAATCCAAACACTCACCACCGTGTCTACTTAACATGAAGTGCAGTCGTAGACAGTCAGGGGAGGGTATTTAGGTATAGACCGTGGGTAGTGAAGAAGACGACGATACGTTCCCCTGTCAAGACTCCACCTATCAAACTAGCATTCCCTCTTGAATTAGCGTCCCACATCCACATACATCCTTAGCACAGATGGGCTTGAGGCGCATGGATGGGGGGGGCGATATGTAGGACAAGGGTATGTAGATACCGTCAATGTCCGATCACAAAAATGCCGACCATGAAGATACGTCAACCAATGTCCGGTCTACGAGGTCAATCATATTTGATGGATCTTCATGATGGGGTTGACGTGCGGGCGATGAAGTCCGAACGCTCCAAGGAAAAAAGGGTAGAAGGACCCTAGCTCATGAACATTTGGGTTTTTGCCAAAATAAGGTGTACCTGGCCACATCGGCCAAAATCAGTTAGAGTCTAAAAACAAGTACAAAACACACCCGAGGAGCCCTGCTATTGGCCAAGCTGGCATTGTAATTGATTTTGGCTCGCAAATGCCAAGTTATACCTGTTTTTTTCTACTGTCTAGCTTCCAACTGATTTTGGCCAACTTTGAACCAATCAGAGAGGCCATACGTTCACTGTTTTTTCTCTGCGTATATGCGTCTGCCCTCCTCTCGGTTGAAATTCTTCAGTATGAACGTATAAACTCGTACTCGTATGTCGTACGTAAAAATACGTATTTACACATGCGTGCATGCGTACGCTGGTTTCATTTATTCTTCTTTGGGGTGTGTGTTTCAGGTATTTAATAGTTGCCGTGATGTGGAATCGGCACGGACACTGGTTGTGCTGGATGTCGACGGGTAGAAAGCACGGTTTAATGTGAAGAACACAACACTCTGTGTGTTGTTTTCTGAGGCCACAGGAGTCGATACAGCACCATGGTCTTTGTCTGCACCACCCCGCGTCGAGGGGGTCTCAGGTTTGGTAGGACAAGATATTTTCGCGCCGGGCAGGCGGTTCCGCGAGGACGGTCTAGACGATTTAAAGCTGTCGACGGGGGGGGGGGGCGTCAGATACTCTAGGCGCCCCCGCCGTGGCGAAACGAAGGAAGCCTATTAATAGTGTACACCCTAAACAAAACAAAATAATGCAGGTTTTGGAGGCCATGTGGCACGCTGTATGCTTTAGGCATTCTTCTTTACCGGACTTTTTCATGGACAGAACATCGCTCGAGGCGGGGGTTTTTACTTGGTTTTAGTATGTAATTGATTTTGGCACAAACGGATCTCGTATACCTGATTTTGGAATTTGTCCTAATTTTTTTATAGCTCTCACCTTGCGACTTGCGAGGGAGGTTCGTGGAGGCACCTCCTTGCCACATATTACGAGCGAAAACCTGCACGTCAAGGCCTCGACCAACCCCGTCGAAGATGGAGACAAGGCCGGCACCTCCAACGAAGGCACACCCTCCATACAACCTCGTTTTTGTTCTTTTCGTGTTTTTGCAGCACACTAAATATATTTGAAAACGCGATAGTGGAACACATTCATTGGTCTTTCCTGAAATTGTATTTAGGTCAACGGAATTTTGACTTGTTTGTGTACCGGAAGGTTTTATCTGGTGCTTGCAGTATGGATATTTTTGCGTATGGATATGGTCCCGTTCTTGTGCGATGTTTGCGGTGTCTAAAACAGTGAATAAACAACATGTTTTGACCATACAAACACGAGTTGCGGCGTAAGATAATGGTTGTTATTAAGAGATTGATTACTTTTGTGTCTCGCGTTTCGCGCTGATTTTGTTTCGTTTTCTTTACTTTCGTTTTACGAGTCGTGTTGTTCGGTTCTTCATGTATTCTTTTTAAATCGCGATTTTCGCCAAACTGTACGACAAACAGTAATCAAATAAACTAAAATTAAACACATTATTTCTCGACATTGCCCAAACCTGGAGAGGGTGTGTGGGGGCACACCGGTTGCAAACAGGCGCGTTGTAAACTAGATGGTGAGATATGCAACGACATTTCAACCCCTCGAAGACTGGAAGTTTAGGTACCGTTAGTGAACGACAGTTGGGGGTGAAGATGACGTCTACTTTGCCGCAATATCAAACCTCGCTTTTTTCATACAAGACAAAAAACAGCCAAAACAGAAATGGGATGTTCCGGAATATCTTAATTCGTCACTACGTTCAGGCTAACGTTTGATCGACTATTGCTCGGTTTTTCATCCCTCTTTGCTCTTAAACCGATTAAAATCACAGTGAAAAATTGAATGAAGAGTGGACGAAAAGGACTTATATATCCCACCCTTGCGCGTGTACTTCGTTGTTTTCCATGGTCACAGCAGTCTTTACGACACCATGGACACACGACATTCTGTCTGCACCACCCTGACCCTCGCGTCAAGTTGGTCTCAGTTTCGGTGGGGAAATACGATTTCGCGTCGAGCAGGCGGGTCCGCGAGGACGGTGTACAGACGTTAAAGCTGTCCACGGGGGGGGGCACCAGATTAAATACTCTAGCCGCTCACGCCGTCACGAAACAAATGGAGCCCACGTAGCGACTCTTCGAAGGTCCAAGTGGAGCCCGTGGTCCCTAAAGAAAGCAAACCAGCAGTTATAATCTCCAGTTCTAATCTTGGAGGCCGTGAGGCACGATTCATGCTCTAGGCGCATTCATATTTCCTATGGATTTTCATGGGCAAAGCACCGCTCGTGGCGCGCGTTTTTTCTTGGTTTCAGCATCACCTGATTTTGACCCAAATTGATCAGGTCTGGTACAGTACCTGATTATGGCCACAGATCTTTTTTATTCCCCTATGAAATGAAACCAAAATCACGATAAGATGGCACATCGAATACGGATATGGTGGGATTAGATCCCGGAGGAAAATTCGATTTCTGTCAATTTTTAATCACATAAAATAATATTGCATGTTAGTTGAGGGCCTTCAACAATCTGGGAGAAGGGATCTGTTGGTTGGTAGGCTGTTCAGGTGTTTTGGTTCCTGTTGGGATCAAGGTACCGGCGAAGACCCAACCCAACCCCTGACTCTAACGCTAACCCTATAACCCCAACCCTGACCCCAAACCGCAGCCAAAACGGGCCAAAACGCGCCGAATCAGGAAATTTCTCAGTTGCGGACGACGATTTCGAAGTGCAGACCACGCTACGCATTTTTCAAGTCAAAAACATCCCTAAAGATCCCTTCTCCCAGATTGCTAAACCTACTCTGTTACTTGGCCTCAGGCCTAAGCCGAAGGACTCCAATAATATTATCTTTGTGGCGTAGTTGAAGCCGCTCATGATATCCGGCGGTTACTGCGGAGGGCTAATTATACTTCTGCATTTTGTGGACGGGAATAGTGTGCCAAATGGGATCTTATCCGGGTGGGATCAGGTCCTAGTGGGATCGGGAAAGCCAACAAAAAACATGTATTTCGCTCTTTATGGGGGATATCTCGAAAAACGTATTTACGTAGAGCATGAAGAACGTAGGGTTGCGATGGTGTGATCACATGACTTGTATCTGTAGGATTGAAGAGTCGGCACAGAACCTGGTTGTGATAGATATCGACGGGTACGAAAAAACAGGGTTCTTCACGGTGCGGTTTTTCCTATCGGGTTGGTGCGATTAACCGCACCGCACCGTAGGATTATTCCCTCTTGAAAACTGCATCGCACCGTAACTTTTACGAAATAAAAAACCCGCACCAAACCGCACCGTGGAGTTCCCGACATCTGAAAACCGCAACGTAGAATTGACGATATTTTAAAACCGCACTGAACCGCGCACCGTAGGATGTATCACAGCATTAAACCGCGCCATAGAATTCACACAATCTGGAAACTGCGCCGAACCGCACCGCAAGACTCCTGATTTATGAAAACCGCACCGTAGGAATGCCATCGAAACCGCACCGCACCGTGTGCGTCACGATACGGTGCTAAAAACCGTTATATAGGTTATGTAACGGTGCGGTGAACTTGAAACCGTTGAAAAACCGATGTTCCGTCGGCCACGGAACGGTGCAATATAGGGTCACGGTTTCGCACGGCTCACGACGGGTTCTGCACGGTTTCGTGTCAAAAGTGTTCCCCCTGGCTGGGTTGATCTTATGGTATTTCATAACTTGAATATTTATGTGGTTGAAAAACAAAACAAACTCAAAATGGTCATGTTTATAAAGCCTCAACACAATGAGAATCGTCGCGGGACGGGACGGGACAGATTTGACTTGTTTGACGGGAAACAAAAATGACAGCTGGACGGTAAAATGAATTCATGAAAAGTCGGCGGGACGGGACAGCGGGTGGATAATTTCTCGACGAGACGGAACGGTATAACTCAACGGGACAGATCTTCACGACGAGATGGGACCGAAAATGTTTTCTCCCACGGCGGGACGGGAATGTCATTTTCGTTTTCTTCGGAGGGGCGGGACGGTACATATTTCTTTTCTCTGCTGAACGGGACGGAAAATATATTTTTCTTCTTCCCTGCTGCAAGGTCGGCGCGGTTGTACGTGATGACTTTCCCGCACTGCTGGTGGCGCGAAGGGGGCCGGCTAATTAACGCAGACATTTTCCTTCTCGACCCGCGGCCCAAGCTCCGAGAAGTGCTGCCACTACACGGGCGATGGGTTGTTCTGATTTCTTCCCACCCCTGCCATAAGTACTGTTGTTGCGGTGCCTGCTCATGGTAGCTGTTTTGATGGTTGTGCTTGCGCGATGCTACTGGTGGTTGTGGAAGTGGAGGTAGGTGGTGATGGAGGTGTGGCGGCGGCGGTGGTGATTCTAGTGCCGCTCGCTGCTGGTCGATCGACCCCGCCCGTGAGATGGGCATCCATGGTGTCCGTGCCGGTCACACCAAAGATGTTAGGAGACAGCACTTTGGGGGTTTCCTTTTGTTTCCGAGGTTTTCTTCTTTCCGGAAAGTTATGAGTGATCCATGTTGAAGATCATGCTGCACATTGTCGGATGGCAAGAGAAATAATAATATTAATAATACTACTATTAACACTATTAATACGTGAAAAAATATGTCTTGAGTTTGTTGGTATCCACGGCTGCTGACGGTATGATATTCGTCCTCGTAGAAAACAAACGACGCACAAAAACCAGGTACCTGGTGCCTTCTATTCGCAATGCGATTTCGGAGCTTTCACTTCGAATATGGGCACGTATGTACGAGTGAATGTACAAACAAATACGCATCTATATAGATACCTGGTATTCAATTATGTACTGCTGTGCGTGACGTCAAATGCCACCAAACTAGGAACTACTACTTGTACGTAGTAGGAGTACCAGGTACCTGGTACATAATAATACTGTTCGTCCATCAATATACGTAATAATCGCACTTATCAGGTACCGGTTATTAAGGCTTATGGCGCATAGCCTACTAGGTATGGCGATTGGCGTGTGTACCAGCTCGTAGCTGGTGTGCACGCCTAGACTCGATTGCCGATGGCCGGCAATACACAGTCAAAATGTTCGAGGCAAACACGTAGTCACTGTCAGGTGACTTGTACGTGAAGCTTCAACGACCCTTGCACTTACTTCGGTCAAACAAAAACAAAATGAGGGAATACCCTCGTATTCCGTTCAAAATAAAAACAACGAAGAGAACCCCCAGATTTACTGTCAAAACCACAATATATTATCCATGACCCCAGTGTAGCCTATGTTGTTTCTCCAACCAGAACTACAGTAAAACTATGCTACCGGTCTCGGAGGGATACTGAAGATATCCTGTCCATTGTGTACCAATGATAGCACGTACTAAATGTGCTGTCTACGGTAGATCATGTACGTACGTACCACAACAGTAGATCCATGGCACTACTCGTCATTGGGACTTTATTCTGTGCGTACGGGTGCACAGCAGTATATATATGCGTAAAAAGACAGTAGCTGCTGCTATCCTACTATAACTCAGACTGGAAAATTGTCTGTTGTACATAGCATGCGTAAATGTATACCAGATGACGTAAGTAAGTGTAATCGAGTAACGAATATGATGGTTACTGACAAGTATCATCTCTAATACCGGTAGCTTGATGATACTTGGATTATTGCCGTATTTCCTGGCGCTCTACGTTGTTGTGTGGTTGCTGTGCTGTATTGCTGTACCCGTGCATCGTTGAAGTAGCTAACTCTTAGTTTTCGACATAATTCTTGCTTTAGTACTGCCAAGAGCTTAGACGTGCCTATATACGAACCTAAGACGTGCCCAGACGAACCTAAGACGTGCCAAGACGAATCTAAGACGTGCCAAGACGTGTCTAAGGCGCGCTAAGACGAGTCTAAGACGCGCTAAGACGCGCTAAGACGAGTCCAAGACGCGCTAAGACGCAAAATATGGATTAAGACGATTGAAATTCGCGCGACCTAGTCGAAAAACTTTCGGCCTGCGGCCGTCTTAATACCTCGCTACGCTCGATTTCCCAGTCCGACTTACGGCTCGCTTCGCTCGTCTTAGAAGATTAGGCCCATAACTAATAATACCGTAAAAACAGTTCTACGTCCGTTCCCCTCGCTGCCTCGGCAAGGAATGCTGCGAGGCATGCCCCATCAGGCTTATAGCGAGTGGGGTAGGTCTTTCTGGCGGGTGTTAGGCCGGACTCACCCTCAAGGATTGATACCTTCTTGCTGCTGCCTGTAGCCGCGAGGCTCAGGCGTGGCCGCGAGGCTCAAGCGACCGTAGAGTTGGGTCGTACGTGGTGCGTCAGCCACGGAGACCTACGATTCGCGCGTCTTTTTTAGGCAGCTGCGGCAGAGCAGCAATGCTCAATCGGGGTGTCCGTGAGCGGAGGCAGGCGTCACCACAGGCCACACTACGGCACAGTCTATTACGCCGGTAGGAGGCTGGATTCGACGACGAGGGAGGACGGAGACTGAGCGTCGACGTGCGGGGAAGAGACGGATTGACCTCCCCCTGCGCAAGAATTTTTATTTTTCAGATCATATCGCAGGTGCGAGGAGCATTTTGTTTTTCAGGATGACGGAGAAAGGGAATCGACTGGAAGGGGATGGCAACGAGTGCACGCGCAAAGGAGTGGGTGGATTGGGCCAAGGCGATGAGGCGGCCATAAAGAGCGGCAGGAAGGCGGTGCACGGAGACCCATGATTTGCGCGCACACTATCATCACGAGAGAGGCAGTCATAGTTTGTTTTTTCCTGGTATTTTTTTTCACGACGCAGAATAGTTACCGGTACTTGTTATTTAGGTCGTCACTGGTCTTTGCAGTTTGTAGTTTAACGAGTTGTATACCCTTCATGGGGAATAACCTACGCAATTAATTATCAGGGACGTGGTATCATAACTGTGCTGCCCCTTTTTGTGTTAGACAGCCCAGGAAGAGATGGCGATCGTCGATATTCGTGTGGCAGTAAGGTTCCATTGCTCTTTTTTTCACTGCATATCCGCGAGTCTTCACTCTGACAGCACTCCAGATAGCAGGCAGGTGTGTTCCTCTTTCGTTTTCACGACTATCGTGCGTTTCGCACGGTGCAGGCAGCACTTCAGACAGCATCCGCTGCAGTCAGCAGCCACGAGTTGGTTAGTGGTGGGAACGGGGGTACTCTATGTCAAAGTTGAGAGGATATACCCGCGGCCGTGTTAGTTCAGTTTGCACATTGGTTTTAGCTCGTGTGCGCTTTCTTCGTCTCGTATTTTCAGGCAGCCAAATTTTCGTTTTTTTTTCTTTCGGATCTCCCTAGGGCTCCAGCACCTTTGTGTGACCACAGACTCCTTCGTCAGAGGGTTAATGTGAGATCAACAACAAAAACAACCACGTACCCTATAACTAACTACACCTACAGGTCCCGCCCCCACGAGAAGCTCCGTGTTACCATTAACAACAAGGGCGCGAGACATGTTGAGCTTCTCGAAAACATACTAAAAAATGAGGAAAGGTGGATTGATCTGAAATTCAGTGGAATGAATGGGTATTCTTTGTCGTCTCCGGCGTCGCATTTTTTTATTTTTTATTTTTGCTCATCCCATTTATTATCTTCGCCCATCTTCTCTCTCTCCTTCCAACTCGTAACTCAGATCCGGGGTCACATAGCAGGCTCTTCCCGCTCCCTTCCCGCTACGGCACGTGCCGTCATTTTTATCGCGAAAATATTTCAGCATTTTCTTCCCTCGTCGACTCGCATCGAATTGTGCCCACCCACGCTGCAAGGCGCTATCAACAATTGAATCCTTTTGATTTTTATTTTTGCAAATAAAGTCAAATGTCCGACCCACCTGGAGCCGCCTGGGATCGTGCAGTTTCCGCAGTGTTTTAGGGCGTTTGGGCTGACAGGCAAGGTCCGCTGGTTTGCAGTCCCGGCATCTGGTGTGACCGATTGTCTATATTTCAGTACCAAAAAAGTGATCGTTCGAGCCATTTATCGTACCTGGAGGGTGCTTAGGTTTGCCTGTTATTTTCCTTGTTATGTTTTCCTTGGTTCTTTGTCTCACTCTGTATACAAGTATTAATAGTGGTGTTTTCGTGATTTTTCTCTTATTCCAGCTCGTTATTTTCAAGTGTTGCCACATCGCCTGCGGGGGTGGGGGCACGACAGTTTTTCTTACATTTTTTATTTCTCTACTTTTTGTTATTATTTTTTCTTTGCTTTTGCTCTTACGATTTTTGTCTTTGTTTTCTTCGGTTTCTCTATTTTATACCAGGGTATAATGTTTTTGTGCCCACTGCTGCTGTGCTTACTGCATACCTGGTATATCTGTGCCAACGTATTATTTCTGTGTGTGTTTTCTTTACATTTATCTTTCTACCCGTCGACATCCAGCACAACCAGTCAGTGTCCGTGCCGATTCTACAATCCTAGAAGAGATACAAGTTATGTGGTCACAAAGCTACGCCACAGAGATACTACGTTGCCACGTATACAGTAAAGCACAACAATGGGCAATGCAATGCCATGTCATAATACTAGACACGACAGGCACGACATACACATTCTATGGAATAGAGAAACGAAAGAAAACAATCAAAGAGAAAACAAAAACAAAGACGACTTCTCCAAAAAGAAGAAAAATAATGAAAGATAACTAGAAGAAACAATCTGTCGTGCCCCCCCCAACAGGCGAGGTGGCCAACACTTGAAAAAGAACGAGCTGGAAAAAAAAAATGGTGTACGTGGCTTTGTGACCACATAACTCTTATCTTTTCTATTGATAGGATTGAAGAATCGGCACGGACACTGGTTGTGCTGGATGTCGATGGGTAAAAAGAACGGTTTAATGTGAAGAACCCAAACACACAGTAACACGATTGAAGCCGAAAGTGGGTGAGAATGGCGCGACAAAAACTAAAGGAACGTGCCGAGGGGAAGGAGGGATGGCACCCGTGACCACGGCTTGCCCAGATGTTTGCCGAGGATAAAACCTCCTACGCGTTGCGATTGAAAGTAAACGTGATGAAAAAAAAAAAAAAAAAACTCCTAGGGAGGGTACAAAAAACAAAAAACAACAACAACAACTCGCCAGCATCACGACGGCCAGTGGATTAAGTAACAGGTGTCAGGTACATACTATTAATATGATAGTAACTGCCTACAGCAGTAGACCAAAACAAAATAAACGCTAGGAACGGGAATAATGATCGCTGCTCTCGTGACGGCCAGCGCGCCTGTTGTGGGTCTCCGTGTGCCGTCCCGCTGCCATTTCCGGGACCGCCTCCTCGCCCTAGCCTAATCGGTCCGCTCCTTTGCACGTGCTCTCGTTTTCACATCTTACAGTTGATTCCCCGTCTTCCCCGTCTCAAAAACATCATGATCCTCGCCAATTGAGGTTGTGTTTTGACAACTAACAAATCTCGCACAGCGTGACTTTAATCCGTGTTTTCGCCGTTCGTCGACGCTCTGTCTATCTCCTCCTTCTTCGTCGGATCTAGCTTTCCGTCAGCGCAAATCAAATAGACTACGCCGCAGATTGGCTTGCGGTGGAACCTGCTACTGTGCACGGAAATCCCGATTGAGCACTGCGGTTTCTTTGCCGTTGTCCTAAAAAAGACGCGGGAATCCTATTATTACGGGGGGGCATAGTTAATAGGACCAAATATTGTTATTAATAGTAGAAACGGTTGAATCTATGGGTTATTATCTATACCAAAAGGCCCCCCGTAATAATAGGTATTTGTGCCTTACGCACCACGTACGACCCAACTCTACGACAATGCCTTTATCTCGCGGCTACACACAGAGTAAAGAAAGTATCACACCTTCACGGTGAGTCCGGCCTTCCACCCTCCAGAAAGATCTACCCCCCTCGCGCTAAGCATCATAGGGCATGGCTCGCAGCATGCCTTGCCGAGGCAGCGAGGGGAACACTAATATACTACCTACAGCAGTAGTCGTGCAGTCGAGCCAGGTCACAGCCCTACTATTGGACTAGGACATACCCGGCGTAGAATGCGTTGATTGGGTCGCTTGCCGCTCTGACCTCGATGACGCAGTATGGTTCACTCACCGTTCTTGCCGAGGTATGCTACCTGAGGTGCAGAGAGCTGCTTGCTTCTGGCTGGTTGTGGCCGGAACCGTCAGCCCGAGGAGACTGTAAAAACCGTGGGCGCCTGAGGTACCTCTCGACCCCAAATATTGTGTTGATAAATTATTACTAATAGGATTATTCGCAAAAATGTTGTAATGAGGCACGACCTCAGAAATAGTACCCGCAGGAGTAATATCTGCGATGCATCATGTGAATCCGTATTGTGCTGAACTAAACCGAATGAATATTTACGTACGTGTGTGTGTGTTCTTCACATTAAACCGTTATTTCTACCCGTCGACATCCAGCACAACCAGTGTCCGTGCCGATTCTCCGGTTGTATTTATCTGTGATAGTGGGTGTCTTCTTCACATTTTTTTTTTTTTGTTTACATAACTTCTACCTTCCAGCCTAGCTCGTATTAAGGGCCCATCTTAACGGGGAAGTGGACGTAAAATTTCGATTTCAGTGAATTTTCATTCGATTTTGAAAACAAAACGTGTTTGTGTCCTATTGGGGAACCGCATACTAGTTGTCGATAAAAAAAAAATACGGAAAAAAAAACAAAAAAAACGCACCGCGTCACACAACGCCCAGCCGACAAACAACGACGGGCGAAGACGAGAGCGAAGGTTTGCGCTGCCGAGTGCGCGCCGCCGCCAGCCTCTTTTTTTTTTGGTCGTGCAGGATAGGAATCTATCACTCTCAGGGTGTCTTGGGTGGGCGGAGGAAGCCCTCAAATGCCATGTGCGGAACAGCAGCGGTGATGTAGCTATGGAGGTCTCGAGAGTATCCTCCGTAATTTTGCTCGATCGCTCAGTTTTCGTGATTGTTGGCCGATCGAGCAGGCCGAAAAATTGGGATTGCGGCCGCCATGAAAACTTTTGAGGCGCCAACGCCGGGGTACGATGTGCTATTATGGTGTGCGGGTGTGGGCGCCGCTATTGCTCCGGTCACCTCCCGTTGAGCTCCGCGTTTTATCGCCTCGATCGTGGTCACCGACGTGGCCAAGAATCGCCCCAGACTCCACGAAGGGTGTTGACCCACCATGAGAACATGCCACGTCAACACCGAAAAACTCCCAAATTCCAAATTGAAATTTTAAAAAAACACACGAAACAAGTCCCAAAAGACTTTTCATTAAATTTTCTAATTTGCCTGCTTGGTCGTTCACTGTTCGGCCAATCAGATGCAAAATAATTTAGAAAAAAAAACAAAAAATATTCATGAAAAAAATAAAAATCCCCGTTAAGATGGGCCCTTCTGCGCATGACGGAAGGCTTTCGATTTTGACTATCTTTTCGACGGATATCCTTGCTACACAAAATATTTTGCGCAGGCACTCTAATAATGTTTCTGGTAATTGTTTTCTGTTTTGACAGATATCCTATTTTTTTATGGTACTTTCATATTTCATATTTTCCGGCAGGTGTACTTCCGGAGACTCGGAGCATATAACATATCAGAAATATAGAAATACCTGGTATGAAGTATTAGCCTTGACCAATTAAGCTTTTTGGATTTTTCAACCACTAAAATATTCAAAATATGAACTACCATAAGATCAACCAAGCCAGAGGGAACACTTTTGACACAAAACCTTGCAGAAACCGTCATGAGCCGTGCGAAACCGTGACCCTTTTTGCACCGTTCCGCGGCCTACGGAACGGCGGTTTTTCTACGGTTTTAAGTTAACCGCACCATTGAGTAACCTATCTAACGGTTTTTGGCACCGTATCTTGACGCACACGGTGCGGTGCGGTTTCGATGGCATTCCTACGGTGCGAATTGGTGCGGTTTTAAGAAATCAGGAATCTTACGGTGCGGTTCGGTGCGGTTTTGAGATATTATTGTGAATGCTACCGCGTACTTCGGTGCTGTGATCTATCCCACGGTGCGGTTCGGTGAGGTTTAAAAATATCATAAATGCTACGGTGCGGGTCGGTGCGGTTTTCCTATTTCGTAAACCTTGTATGGTAAGTTGCTGTGCGGTTTTCAAGAGGCAAAAATCCCCGGGATTTGTACGGTTATCCGTCCGGATCGGTGCTGTTTTTTCAAATCGGAAATCTTACGGTGCGGTTCGGCTCGGTTTTCAGGTCTTGTAAATCCTGCGGTGCGGTTCGGTTTCGAGGTATATCCTACGGTGCGGTTCGGTGCGGTTTTCAGATATTGTGAATCCTACGGTGCCGGTCGGTTCTGTGAGAAACCCTACAGTGCGGTTCGGTGCTGGTTTCAACAATTGGAATCCTACGGTACGGTTCGGTGCGGTTTTAGAAAATTGTAAATCTTACGGTGCGATTCGGTTTTGGTGATATATCATACGGTTCGGTTCGGTTCGGTTCGGTTCCCCGTTGAATCGGTTTTTCCACGGTGCGGTTCCTATCCCCGTTGGGAAAACCGTACAACACACGCTTTTATCTACGGTGCACCGTATATCTATAAACCGTACTACACCGCGGTTTCGCACGGCTTTTATCAGGGCACGATATCGAAACCGCTGTTTCTCTACGGTGCACCCGTGCGAATGAACCTTACAAAAACGCGGTTTCGTACGGTTCCTGACGCTTTTTCTCGGGGCTCAACCTAACGCAAGCGAGCGCTGCTGCACAAGCAAGTTAAACGGATTGTTCAAACTCCTCGCACGCATACTGATGCGATCAAATCTCCGGAGCACAAGGAGTGGAAGAGCGCCATTGACAAGGAAATGAACAGCCTCACGGAACATCAAGTGTACGAGTTAGTTCCAATCACCAGCGTGTCCAAGGACAACAAGATCATCGGATCCCGATTTGTCTTCAACCAGAAAACAGACGGACGGTTCAAAGCTCGACTGGTCGTTCAAGGTTATGTCCAAGAACCAGGCATTGACTATGGGAAGTCATACGCACCCGTATGCCGTGTCGGAAGCATCCGCATGATACTTGCAATCGCATGCGAACATGGGTGGCCGGTAAGGCAGCTGGACGTGCAAGTGGCCTTTCTACAGTCCAAGATCCAAGGCCGTGACGTGTACGTCAGGACCGCCCCAGGACAAGACGTCCAAGACTCCACGACCGGCGAACCAATGGTCTACAAGCTGAAGAGAAGCCTGTATGGCTTGGCCCAGTCTCCTGTCCTATGGTACGACACGATCAACGCAGAAATGCTAACAGTCGGCTTCAGGCCTACGCAATCCGACCCCTGTGTTTACACGCACGGAAGCGGGGACAACCTGGTACTTCTTACTCTGTATGTTGACGATATACTGATCACTGGGAAGGACGAGAGCGTGGAGGGAAGCTTGAAGAAGGCCCTAACTGACCGCTTTGCCATGTCCGGCATGGGCGAAGTTAGCCTTATACTCGGCATGACGGTCACTCGCGACTACGACCAAGGAACTCTCTCCATTACACAGAAAGACTACGTCGAAAACATCCTTCAGAGGTTTGGGATGAAGGACTGCAATCCTGTACATACGCCCGGGTATGGATCAGAGCTGTCCAACACGCAACCTAAGGAGGCACTACTAGACGCAACAGCTGCAAAGCTCTACCAAGCCATTGTGGGGTCGGTACTGTACCTAACACAGTGCACTCGCTACGACATATGCTACGCGGTCAACCAGCTCACGAGCGCATGCAGCAACCCGGCGCAAGCACACATGACTGCAGCCAAGCATGCCCTTAGGTACCTGAAAGGTCATCCTGATCTTCCCATCACGTAGCTTGATTAGGACGAAGGATAGGCTAGCTAGAAACGGCGAGGATCTGAAGCGCAAGCACTCAGCCGCGATGGCGAAAGCGATTGACCACCTTCCCGAAAACACCATAATAGGCAGTATTCGTTCCACCGTGTCGCGCACGTTCAGAGCCGAGGTAGAGACCATCGTAGAACGAATCCTAGCGGGCAAGGAGAACAACGCACTCGAGAGGTAATGTCTCTCTATAAAATAATATGTCTTGTTGCAGCTTTAAACCTCTACCAGTGTCCCTGCCGCCCGTAACCCAAACAAAGGGACACCTGGAAATAGACACTGCCAGCTTAGGGTTAGGGTTAGGGTTAGGGTTAGGGTTAGGGTTAGGGTTAGGGTTAGGGTTAGGGTTAGGGTTAGGGTTAGGGTTAGGGTTAGGGTTAGGGTTAGGGTTAGGGTTAGGGTTAGGGTTAGGGTTAGGGTTAGGGTTAGGGTTAGGGTTAGGGTTAGGGTTAGGGTTAGGGTTAGGGTTAGGGTTAGGGTTAGGGTTAGGGTTAGGGTTAGGGTTAGGGTTAGGGTTAGGGTTAGGGTTAGGGTTAGGGTTAGGGTTAGGGTTAGGGTTAGGGTTAGGGTTAGGGTTAGGGTTAGGGTTAGGGTTAGGGTTAGGGTTAGGGTTAGGGTTAGGGTTAGGGTTAGGGTTAGGGTTAGGGTTAGGGTTAGGGTTAGGGTTAGGGTTAGGGTTAGGGTTAGGGTTAGGGTTAGGGTTAGGGTTAGGGTTAGGGTTAGGGTTAGGGTTAGGGTTAGGGTTAGGGTTAGGGTTAGGGTTAGGGTTAGGGTTAGGGTTAGGGTTAGGGTTAGGGTTAGGGTTAGGGTTAGGGTTAGGGTTAGGGTTAGGGTTAGGGTTAGGGTTAGGGTTAGGGTTAGGGTTAGGGTTAGGGTTAGGGTTAGGGTTAGGGTTAGGGTTAGGGTTAGGGTTAGGGTTAGGGTTAGGGTTAGGGTTAGGGTTAGGGTTAGGGTTAGGGTTAGGGTTAGGGTTAGGGTTAGGGTTAGGGTTAGGGTTAGGGTTAGGGTTAGGGTTAGGGTTAGGGTTAGGGTTAGGGTTAGGGTTAGGGTTAGGGTTAGGGTTAGGGTTAGGGTTAGGGTTAGGGTTAGGGTTAGGGTTAGGGTTAGGGTTAGGGTTAGGGTTAGGGTTAGGGTTAGGGTTAGGGTTAGGGTTAGGGTTAGGGTTAGGGTTAGGGTTAGGGTTAGGGTTAGGGTTAGGGTTAGGGTTAGGGTTAGGGTTAGGGTTAGGGTTAGGGTTAGGGTTAGGGTTAGGGTTAGGGTTAGGGTTAGGGTTAGGGTTAGGGTTAGGGTTAGGGTTAGGGTTAGGGTTAGGGTTAGGGTTAGGGTTAGGGTTAGGGTTAGGGTTAGGGTTAGGGTTAGGGTTAGGGTTAGGGTTAGGGTTAGGGTTAGGGTTAGGGTTAGGGTTAGGGTTAGGGTTAGGGTTAGGGTTAGGGTTAGGGTTAGGGTTAGGGTTAGGGTTAGGGTTAGGGTTAGGGTTAGGGTTAGGGTTAGGGTTAGGGTTAGGGTTAGGGTTAGGGTTAGGGTTAGGGTTAGGGTTAGGGTTAGGGTTAGGGTTAGGGTTAGGGTTAGGGTTAGGGTTAGGGTTAGGGTTAGGGTTAGGGTTAGGGTTAGGGTTAGGGTTAGGGTTAGGGTTAGGGTTAGGGTTAGGGTTAGGGTTAGGGTTAGGGTTAGGGTTAGGGTTAGGGTTAGGGTTAGGGTTAGGGTTAGGGTTAGGGTTAGGGTTAGGGTTAGGGTTAGGGTTAGGGTTAGGGTTAGGGTTAGGGTTAGGGTTAGGGTTAGGGTTAGGGTTAGGGTTAGGGTTAGGGTTAGGGTTAGGGTTAGGGTTAGGGTTAGGGTTAGGGTTAGGGTTAGGGTTAGGGTTAGGGTTAGGGTTAGGGTTAGGGTTAGGGTTAGGGTTAGGGTTAGGGTTAGGGTTAGGGTTAGGGTTAGGGTTAGGGTTAGGGTTAGGGTTAGGGTTAGGGTTAGGGTTAGGGTTAGGGTTAGGGTTAGGGTTAGGGTTAGGGTTAGGGTTAGGGTTAGGGTTAGGGTTAGGGTTAGGGTTAGGGTTAGGGTTAGGGTTAGGGTTAGGGTTAGGGTTAGGGTTAGGGTTAGGGTTAGGGTTAGGGTTAGGGTTAGGGTTAGGGTTAGGGTTAGGGTTAGGGTTAGGGTTAGGGTTAGGGTTAGGGTTAGGGTTAGGGTTAGGGTTAGGGTTAGGGTTAGGGTTAGGGTTAGGGTTAGGGTTAGGGTTAGGGTTAGGGTTAGGGTTAGGGTTAGGGTTAGGGTTAGGGTTAGGGTTAGGGTTAGGGTTAGGGTTAGGGTTAGGGTTAGGGTTAGGGTTAGGGTTAGGGTTAGGGTTAGGGTTAGGGTTAGGGTTAGGGTTAGGGTTAGGGTTAGGGTTAGGGTTAGGGTTAGGGTTAGGGTTAGGGTTAGGGTTAGGGTTAGGGTTAGGGTTAGGGTTAGGGTTAGGGTTAGGGTTAGGGTTAGGGTTAGGGTTAGGGTTAGGGTTAGGGTTAGGGTTAGGGTTAGGGTTAGGGTTAGGGTTAGGGTTAGGGTTAGGGTTAGGGTTAGGGTTAGGGTTAGGGTTAGGGTTAGGGTTAGGGTTAGGGTTAGGGTTAGGGTTAGGGTTAGGGTTAGGGTTAGGGTTAGGGTTAGGGTTAGGGTTAGGGTTAGGGTTAGGGTTAGGGTTAGGGTTAGGGTTAGGGTTAGGGTTAGGGTTAGGGTTAGGGTTAGGGTTAGGGTTAGGGTTAGGGTTAGGGTTAGGGTTAGGGTTAGGGTTAGGGTTAGGGTTAGGGTTAGGGTTAGGGTTAGGGTTAGGGTTAGGGTTAGGGTTAGGGTTAGGGTTAGGGTTAGGGTTAGGGTTAGGGTTAGGGTTAGGGTTAGGGTTAGGGTTAGGGTTAGGGTTAGGGTTAGGGTTAGGGTTAGGGTTAGGGTTAGGGTTAGGGTTAGGGTTAGGGTTAGGGTTAGGGTTAGGGTTAGGGTTAGGGTTAGGGTTAGGGTTAGGGTTAGGGTTAGGGTTAGGGTTAGGGTTAGGGTTAGGGTTAGGGTTAGGGTTAGGGTTAGGGTTAGGGTTAGGGTTAGGGTTAGGGTTAGGGTTAGGGTTAGGGTTAGGGTTAGGGTTAGGGTTAGGGTTAGGGTTAGGGTTAGGGTTAGGGTTAGGGTTAGGGTTAGGGTTAGGGTTAGGGTTAGGGTTAGGGTTAGGGTTAGGGTTAGGGTTAGGGTTAGGGTTAGGGTTAGGGTTAGGGTTAGGGTTAGGGTTAGGGTTAGGGTTAGGGTTAGGGTTAGGGTTAGGGTTAGGGTTAGGGTTAGGGTTAGGGTTAGGGTTAGGGTTAGGGTTAGGGTTAGGGTTAGGGTTAGGGTTAGGGTTAGGGTTAGGGTTAGGGTTAGGGTTAGGGTTAGGGTTAGGGTTAGGGTTAGGGTTAGGGTTAGGGTTAGGGTTAGGGTTAGGGTTAGGGTTAGGGTTAGGGTTAGGGTTAGGGTTAGGGTTAGGGTTAGGGTTAGGGTTAGGGTTAGGGTTAGGGTTAGGGTTAGGGTTAGGGTTAGGGTTAGGGTTAGGGTTAGGGTTAGGGTTAGGGTTAGGGTTAGGGTTAGGGTTAGGGTTAGGGTTAGGGTTAGGGTTAGGGTTAGGGTTAGGGTTAGGGTTAGGGTTAGGGTTAGGGTTAGGGTTAGGGTTAGGGTTAGGGTTAGGGTTAGGGTTAGGGTTAGGGTTAGGGTTAGGGTTAGGGTTAGGGTTAGGGTTAGGGTTAGGGTTAGGGTTAGGGTTAGGGTTAGGGTTAGGGTTAGGGTTAGGGTTAGGGTTAGGGTTAGGGTTAGGGTTAGGGTTAGGGTTAGGGTTAGGGTTAGGGTTAGGGTTAGGGTTAGGGTTAGGGTTAGGGTTAGGGTTAGGGTTAGGGTTAGGGTTAGGGTTAGGGTTAGGGTTAGGGTTAGGGTTAGGGTTAGGGTTAGGGTTAGGGTTAGGGTTAGGGTTAGGGTTAGGGTTAGGGTTAGGGTTAGGGTTAGGGTTAGGGTTAGGGTTAGGGTTAGGGTTAGGGTTAGGGTTAGGGTTAGGGTTAGGGTTAGGGTTAGGGTTAGGTTAGGGTTAGGGTTAGGGTTAGGGTTAGGGTTAGGGTTAGGGTTAGGGTTAGGGTTAGGGTTAGGGTTAGGGTTAGGGTTAGGGTTAGGGTTTAGGGTTAGGGTTAGGGTTAGGGTTAGGGTTAGGGTAGGTTAGGGTTAGGGTTAGGGTTAGGGTTAGGTTAGGGTTAGGGTTTAGAGGGTTAGGGGGTTAGGGGTTAGGGGTTAG